>PITA01014439.1:0-53611 GCA_004023965.1 Spilogale gracilis | reverse complement strand
TTTTCTTTTTTTTTTTTTTAAGATTTTATTTATTTATTTGACAGAGAGAAACACAGCGAGAGAGGGAACACAAGCAGGGGGAGTGAGAGGGAGAAGCAGGCTTCCCGCCGAGCAGGGAGCCCGATGTGGAGCTCGATCCCAGATCTCCGTGATTGTGACCTGAGCCGAAGGCAGTCGCTTAACCAACTCAGCCACCCAGGCGCCCCTGTCCTCATTTTCTGATATTAAAATGAGACATTTCACTCCTACTTTCTAAAAGTGTCATATTAGATGTATGAGTCTATGGTGTTTATTATGTGAACGGTTTTCCCTTTGATGTGGCATCCTTGGGCAGTCCCCAGCCCGCATAACTGCACACAGAGACCCCGCCCAGCCCTCTATCGGCGGCCCCTTCCCTCTCCTCCGAGCTGCTCGCAGAACCACCCCTACATACACATAAACACACATACAGCGATGTAGGAGCCCACTGCCCACCTGGGTCCCAGAACCACCTGCTACTTGGACGCCTTCCTTCCAGACCAGCACCAGAGGGATCCTGACCTGCTTTGCACATCAGAGAGACCTCATCCCATCTACAAGGAAACCCCTGGAGGCCAGTGTTCCTCCACCCCCATCATCCGTCCAACCTTCCTCCCCCAGGGTGAGTATAAGTCTCCCTGGGAGAACAGAAGCCCCCCAGCATCCCTCACTGCTCTGCTCAAAGCCCCCTCCTTCCATTGTGTACCTGATTCCCCAGGCCAGTGACTGGTTCCCTTGCCTGGTTCCCATGGTTCCCACACGCCTCCACTCATTTACCTGCTGGTCCCTCAACTTCTTGTTTCTGTTTGTTACACTCAGAAGGTGGGCTCCTTAAAGATGGGCCTTCTTCCCTTCATCCCTGTAGCTTTAGAGTTACACTGAGCCCTGCAGCGCTGGCCACAGGACGGATGTCTTGCCCAACAACAACGAAGCTTACGCCATTCTGCGTGTTCTCGGTGCTGCGCAGTGAGCTCAGGGATAGGGAAGCAGGATACAAAGAGCAAGCTCTCAACATCAAAATGGGGGGGGGGGGAGCGAAAGACATGGCTCTGGAGGTCACTTTAAACGTAGTGATGTTTAAGAAAGAAGCTACTTTGCTTTTAGGGCAAAGGATACTGCTTGTGTCTTATATTATCCTGCTTTCGGAGGGAAAGGTCCTCTGGGGGCCATCAGTGCCCTCCTCATAAGCAGGCCTACCTGATGACTGATTTTTGTATTCCTCTTGGCTTCACCTGTGCAGACGACAAGGGAAGGCATCATTCGTTCCCTAGGGAGTAGAAGTAATGGATGCCTAATTCAATAGCTCTCACATTGTAAAGCACCGGCTAATAAAAAGCATTTATAGAAAATTCAGTGGAGAACTTTATATCCACACTCCCCCAGGAAAAGCCTGATCATCTCCAAATGTTACCTGCTCACATGGGTCCAAGTGGCTGTCTGGGCCCCGCTCCAAACTCAGATCAGAGCATCCAACCGCTGTCAGACAGTATTCCACTGGCCGGCCTCCCTTCTCCACTCTCTGGCCTTGAGATTGCCCTGGGCCGGCCTCAGGGCTGGGTGTGGGCCTCTCCTTGCCCACCCGCTAACCCCCTACAGAAGGTAATAATTCTCACCATTGCACAGAGTTCTCTTACTGCTGGAGCCCAGGGCCATCCACATTGCCCTTGTACTGCACACTCCTGGGTTAAGCCCTGCTGTGCCTTGGGTCGTTAATCTGCCCCTCCTCGAAGTGAGTCCCATTAATGAGACAGAGAGCTCAAGCAATCTGCCCAGAGCCGCGCAGAGTCGAGCTCTAGACACCATGCTCTCCAGCACTGATGTCTAATTTGTGTCTGACACTTTGGGGGATTGTCCCAGCCTCCGCATCTCCAGCCCTACCTGCCTGCTGGGTCCTACAAAGAGAGGAGAGCATCCCAGAGCCCATCTGACTATTCCCCCAAGGCCCAAGAATTAAAGCATCCCAGCCAGACAGCTGAGTGTATCCACCCTGGGGTCAGCTCAAGGCAGGGATGACCTTGGACTGTGTGCCCTCCAGAGAGCTCTGGCACCTTGGACCACTCCAGGAATGGGTGGGGAAAGCCCCAGGCCAGTCCAGCAGGCCTCCTGCGAGACACCCCCAACAGCAGGGTGTGTTCAACCCCCAGGGGCAGAGAAGGCATGGCCATCTTATCCCACTCCTGCCCCCCAAGTCTCCATTCCTGCTGAGGGCACTCAGATGGGACAGTCACCCCATCGTTCTCCCAGAAAGCTCTGGCATTGAGTGGAGGGAGGGCCAGAGGAGGACTCAAAGGGTGACATAAGGAAACTGAGGTTTGAAGGGCTGTCTCTGATTTGCACAAAGCCTCAGACTTATGTAGAAGCCCAGTTAGACTCAAAATACCATTGACTGCTGCCCAACCCAACCTCCTGTCCTTAAGCCCTGTGGGAAAAAAACCCAGAATGCTCTTCCAGGCGCTGCAGCCTAGAGACAAGGCAAGCCGCTCCGAGCTCCCACACACATACCATGATCTCTGCTCCCGCCCCGTCCCTGCCCAGGACCCCTGCCCACTTGGCTCCAATGCCACACACACCTGCTCACCCAGGAAACCATCCCCAAGCCCTGAGGTGGCACACACTGCCCCCGGTCCGTGTCCTCCATGCCCAGCGCTCATCCGCAGTCTCCCTCAGCACCGTGCCCTGACACCTGGTCCAGCTCTGCCTTCTCAGGATTGGGCCCTGAGAGGGAGGGCAGGTAGTTTCAAGATCTCCTGCTCCCAGTACAGGGGCTGGCACTCACATACCAAAGAAACACAGCCTCACTCTTTGGATCTGGGTGTGGAAAGCGTGCTGAGCCAGGAAGGCAGCTGAAAGAAATGGAAGAAAGGATGCTAGACAGCAGCAGCTGCCTCCCTTCCTGTCTCGCTGTCTCCCCAAATCCCAGTCACCATCTCTCGATTCTCCCCCATCCTAAAATGGCATTTCTGGTTGAGATCTTTCTGGTGAGTCCAAATTCCCACTGGTTTAGGAAGAACCATTTCCCAGGGCAGCATGCTACACGTACAGGAGTTGTGGAATCCACTAGGGGCTGTTTCTGTCCAGCAAGGACCCCTGGGAAGGGCATCAGGAGGACCCTGGGCCCAGAGGAAGGGACTGGCCAGAACTGTGCGATGGAACAACAATGGGGGCTGTCTCGGGCTCTCCATCAGGCCACAAGAGCCTGGACAGAGAGGAAGTGGTAAGGCTGTTCAACCACCAAAAGAGACCAGATGGCCGTGGACCACCCTGGGAACCAAATCAGGACTGTGAGGGAAGTTCCAGGGAGGCTGATTTGCTTGTCATAAGAAAGAACAATTCTAACTAGATTCTAAAGGTGTCAGCTCCAGGGACGCCTGGGTGGCTCAGCCAGTCAAGTGTCTGTCTTGGACTCAGGTCATGATCTCAGGGTCCTGGGATCAAGACCCATGTTGGGTTCCCTGCTTAGCAGTGGGGTCGCTTCTCCCTGTGTCACACACACACACACACACACACACACACACACACACTCAAATAAATAAAATCTTTTAAAAATCTCAGCTCCGTGAGAGAAGGGACTGTCCTGGTCTGAGTTGTGACTCTATCCTCAGCTTGGAACAGCAACTAACACAGAGTCAATACTCAGTGATACCTGAATGAATGAATGAATGAATGAATGAATGAATGAATGAATGGGTGGATGATCCATGGACACATTGAGCTCACCCTCAAAAGACACACACGGAATACCATCTCTCAAGCGGAGGGCCCTGGCACTGGTAAATGCTAAGTCAACAGTGGTTGGATGCACCCCCTCCAAGAAGCATTCTCATTCAGGCGTATGAAGACGCATGGGCACTGGCCCGGGGGCCTGAGGCCAACTGCTCGTGATGATGCCTTGTCTTCCCCTTCCGCGAGCTCTGCAAGGTCTGGCCAGTGACATCCACAGCATGGGCGCCATAATGTCTCGCCCCTGCCTCGTTCTAGGCCACACCCCAATAAGCTCCTCAGGTCTAGTAGAGCTTGACTTTGAGATGATTTGGATATGTTTTGGAGGCAAATTACAACTCCTGATTGTTTCTTAGGCAAACCTGATGATACCAAAATAGAGTAACAAACGGGGACTTGGTCTATAATGTTATCTAATTAATGGAATCAAACCTTATAAGCAATCTCTGCCATATAAGCCCTATTCTCTAGGTCTAGGATCTTAACATTTCAGCAGCTCTTAAATGTTCAATCTCTACATCTCTGAGGTTTTATTTTAAAGTTCGCTGGTAATTGAAGTAAACACCCTTGGCACCTTCCTGGGTTCATGGCAGGAACCTCATTACCTGCTAGCTGATGAACAATGAGGGGGAGAGACAACATACTCTATTTGTCATGGTGTTTCATGAGTGGCTGGGCGCCCATGAGCCCCTAAAGCCAATCTAAAGGCATATTCTACAAAACCAAGAGGATTATGCTGACTGTGGTCTGCCAGGGGCTCTTAGGCATTATGCAGTTCAATTCCCAAAGAACAGGGAGCTACTCCTGTTGGGAAGACGGACAGGTGAGGACTGCATACTGGCTGTACCACTTACCAGCTCCATAATCCTGGTCAGGTTCCTTCCCTCTCCTGACATCAAGTTGCTCATCAGTTAGTGGGGCTAATTCCTCGCTACTCTGTGGGGTGGTGGTAAGAATGTGTCTCCCATAGATCAGTTGCTGAAGGAGTGGTGGTTATTATTTTCCAAGTGAGAAAGCTGGCCAGCACCAGACCCACGGGAGCATGCACGCAGGGTTGTGTCCTTTTCGGGAACGGGCCAGGTCCAGAGAATCTAGGGTGTCTTCTAAGTCCCAGCAATGGGGATCAGGGACCTGGGGCTCAGTGTCAGTCCCCTATTTCCCCTCAAGAACTGTCAATTCCTCCAGTACAGTCCCTGCCCCTCCTCTCCTCTCTGCTTTTAGAATGTCAGCAAGGTTTTCTGGCCTCATAGTGTTCCTGGGAGCTGGCTTGAGAGTCCCTTGTCCCAGCCTAAGCCCCAGTAGGTTAAGGCCTTGATGAGGTTTGATTTTTTTATTAGATGAGCCCAATGGGGTGAGGAGAAATTCCAATTCCTCCAGCAGCCCCCTCAGAAGCATTTGCTTCATCAAGCCAACCATGATTAAGTAATTTACTTTCTTTCTTTAATCCACACTGGAGAGGCATTGTCTAAATCAGTGCCTTGTCCAATTAAAGAAAACACTTGGCAATATTTTCCGGCAGGGCTCTTACGAGGTGTAGAGGATCCTGGCTTTGGGAGAGAGCACAGGTGACGGTGCTGACATTTCAATTAGCTTTACTTTACTTGGGGAATTTATGCCTTTCTCTGGCGTAATTACATCCCAAGCTTGCCTACAAATCCTCCCACACTTCAAAGTCACTCTCTGGCTTCACCTCCTCCTACAGGAAGCACCCTCCCCCGGCCCTTCACCCTCGGCCTCGATGAACCTCCCTGCTACCCTGCTCTGAAGGCCTCTGAGGACAGTTTCTCTCATGCAGTCTTCAAAACCAACAGGCTCTTGGACATCCATACAAGACGATGGGCAGGAGCAAAGCTCCCGTGTTTCCACAGAGTCTGATGAGAGTCGCAAGCACAGCCAAGGCCAGGACACATGTCAATTCCTGATCAGTCCCCATGGGCAGACAGCAGAGGGGCCTGGTGTTCCCCAGCCTCCGCTCACAACATGCAGTGCCAGCGAGCCTGCTTCTGGAGAGGTGTGAAGACGACTGTCAGGGAACGCATGTGCCTTGGCCCCTGCCCACTAGCGCGTTACAGTTGGGTTCTGGAGTTGGGCTGCCTCAGTTCAAATCCCACCCTTTCCTCTGCCCCTCTCCAAGAACCTATTTCTCATTCTTTTTTTTTTTCTTTTTTTTTTTTTTTAATTTTTTTTTTTAAGATTTTATTTATTTGACAGAGAGAAACACAGCCAGAGAGGGAACACAAGCAGGGGGAGTGAGAGAGGGAGAAGCAGGCTTCCCGCTGAGCAGGGAGCCCAATGTGGGACTCGATCCCGGGTCTCCGGGATCATGACCCGAGCCGAAGGCAGTCGCTTAACCAACTGAGCCACCCAGGCGCCCCTCATTCTTTTTTTTTTTTAAGATTTTATTTGAGACAGAGAGAGCAAGAGTGAATGAGCAAGAGAGAGAGAGAAAGAGCACAAGCAGGGAGAGGGGCAGGGGAAGAGGGAGCAGCAGGCTCCCCGCTGAGCAGGGAGCCCAACGAGGGGCTTGATCGCAGGACCCTTGGAGAATGACTTGAGCTAAAGGCGTCTGACACTTAACCGACTAGGCCACCCAGGCACCCCCATTTCTCTTCCTTCATAATAAAGACTCACCATGACCTCGCCTCACAGGAAAGCTTCTAAGAGTCTCAGGTCTCTCATGAAAAGACGCTCGACATCACTCATCATCAGAGAAACTCAAATCAAAGTCACAATGAGATACCCCCTCAGTCTTCTGACACCTGTCAGAATGACAAGTACCAAAAAGACAAGAAATAACAGGTGCTAGTGAGATGAGGAGAAAAGGGAGCCCTGGTGCTCTGTTAGTGGAAATGCTAACTAGTGCAGCCACTATGGAAAATAGTATGAAGATTTCTCAAAAAACTAAAATTAGAATCCAGCAATTCCATTTCCAGGTATTTATCCAAAGAAAACAAAACAACAAACTTGAAAAGATATCTGCACCTTTATGCTTACTGCAGCATTATTCAAAATAACCAAGATATGAAAACAACCTAAGTGTCCATCGATGGATGGATGGATATAGAAGTGGTATGTCTACATAATGGAATATTACTCAGCCTTAAAAGAGATTGTAATCTTGCCATTTGCAACAACATCCTTAGACCTAGAGGGTATTATGCTAAGTGAAATAAATCAGGCAGAGAGAAAGACAAATACTATATGATTTTTAGATTCAGAATCTAAAACAACAAAACAAAACAACAAAAAGAGAAACAGATTCATAAACACAGACAACAAACTGGTGGTTGCCAAAGGGGATGTGGGTGGGGGATGGGCAAAACAGATGAAGGGGATTAAGAGGTAGAAACTTTCAGCTATAAAATAAATAAGTCACACAGATAAAAAGTACAGCATAGGGAAGAGTGTCAATAATAATAATGACTCTGTACAGTGACAGATGGTAAATAGATTTATCACGGCGAGAATTGCATGATGGATAAGTCACTGTGTTGTGCACCCTGAAACTAATATAGCACTGTATGTCGACTACACTCCAATTAGAAATTTTTCTAAAGAGGGGGGGCGCCTGGGTGGTTCAGTTGGTTAAGCGACTGCCTTCAGCTCAGGTCATGATCCCGGAGACCCGGGATCGAGTCCCACATCGGGCTCCCTGCTCGGCAGGAGGCCTGCTTCTCCTTCTCTCACTCCTCCTGCTTGTGTTCCCTCTCTGGCTGTGTTTCTCTCTGTCAAATAAATAAAATCTTTAAAAAAAAAAAAAAAAAGAAGGAAAGAAAGAAAGAAATTTTTCTAAAGAGGGAAACCTGGATCGCTCAGTTGCTTAAGTGGCTGCCTTCAGCTTCAGTCATGATCCCAGAGTCCTGGGATCTAGTCCTATATCAGGTTCAGTGCTCACTGGGGAGCCTGCTTCTCCCTCTGCCTGTGCTCCCCCTGTGTGTGTGTGTGTGCTCTCTCTCTCTCAAAAAAAAAACAAAAACAAAAAAACAAAAAAAAAAAACACCTTTTTAAAAAAATTCTAAAGAATGGATTGAGGGAGGCACTGGAGGCACAGAAGTACTGCAATTCCTCACCTGGAATCTTTGGCTCATATTAAGACTAAGCAGGAGATCAAAGAGAAGAAGAGCAGCAATTCTAGGAACAGAAAAGTGACCACTTTCTGGAAGGTAGGACATGCAGAGAAGTGAATTGGAGGTGACATTTGGGAAGACAGACCACAGGGGGAGGGCCAGATCCCGGCCAGCAGTAGAGCAGGGGAGCACAAAATTGGAACCCTTAGAAGTCTGCTTCACCAGAGGCTAAGCAGAGGTGGAGCCCTCATGGGAGCAGTGTGGTCTCAGGACCCACAGGATCACAGAAGGACCCATGGTACCGGAGCGCAGCAGAGCTCCCAGACAGCAGAGTGGGGAAGCCAGCTGCAGAGATAGAGCCAAGAAGGGGGCTCTCAGCTCAGGCTCACCTGAAACTGGGATCTGACTTGGAGTCGGCCACAGCTCTTTGAGGAAGGACCCCACAAGCTGAAAATCCAGGGAAACCCCCTCCTTCCTCTACCAGGAGGAGCAGCACAGGAGCTCGCTGCAGGGATATGCTGGGTTCGGAGACTCCAAAGGGGACTGAGTGCCAGAAATGGAAATGCTGGGGCACCTGGGTGGCTCAGTTGGTTGAGCGACTGCCTTCATCTCAGGTCATGATCCCAGAGACCCGGGATCGAGCCCCACATTGGGGTCCCTGCTCGGCAGGAAGCCTGCTTCTCCCTCTCTCACTCCCCCTGCTTGTGTTCCCTCTCTGGCTGTGTTTCTCTCTGTCAAATAAATAAAATCTTTAAAAAAAAAAAAAGAAATAGAAATGCTCAGTCACAGGCAGGATGAGCACAGAGCACAGTCGGAGACCATGGAGACAGGCATGACTGACCGCTTTTCTCTGGGGGCGCACTGAGAAGTGGGGCCCAAGCTCTCAGCTCCTCCCAGCTGGAGACTGGGAGGCTGCCATCTTTGTTCCCATCTTCCACAATTGAACGGAAAGCGATCAGAGATCAAAATCGAAAGCTCCCGAGAGCAAACCTGAGCAGATCGCTTAGCCCGGCAAAGACATTTGAGAATCACTGCAGTAGGCGTGCCCCAAGAAGATCAGCAAGCACATCCAGCCAAGACCAACTTCACAGATCAATGAGAACTGTAGAACTTCACAGCTAGGGGAATGTATCATATAGAATTCATGGCTTTTTTTACCATGATTCTTTAATCTTTCAAAGTTAAATTTTTTATTATATTTTTTCTTATTCTATTTTTTTTATTTTTTCTCTTTCCTAATTTAACTTTTTTAACTATTTTACCTTATCAATAACTTTTTTAAAATATTTTTTAATTTTATTGTTTTAGTCATATTCTATCCCTTCATTGTATTTAAACTTATTTTTGTATACATACAGATTTTTCTTTTTTTTAATTTTGGGATGCAGTTACTTCTAATAGATAAAAATATACTCTAAATTCAGCACATGGCTTTGTTCTAGTCTCGAGCCTCATCACATTCTTTCCTCTTTTTTCTTTTTTCAACCAAGTTCTTATCAATTCCTTTTTTAGAATCTTTTTTAATTTTCATGTTTATGGTCATATTCCATCCCTTCATCATATACCATTACTTTTGTAGATATATATGGTTTTCTTTCTTGAAAATTTTGGGAGGCAGTTTCTTCTAACAGACCAAAATACACCCAAAATCAAGTGTGTGGCTCTGTTATATTCACCAGTCTAATCATATATATATATAGAGAGAGAGAGAGAGAGAGATACAGATAAATATAGAAAGAGATAGAGTATTTTTTTTCCTTCTTTCTCCCCCCGGTTTTGGGTCTCTTCTGATTTGGTTGGTGTATATTTTTCTGGGGTGGTCACTAGCCTTTTAGTACTTTGTTCTCTCATTCATCTCTTCTTATATGGATAAAATGACAAGATGGAAAAACTCACCTCAAAAAAAAAAACAAGAGGCAGTGCCGATGGCTAGGGACCTAATCAATAGGGACATCAGTAAGATGTCAGAACTAGAGTTCAGAAGAACAATTATAAAGATGCTAACTGGGCTCAAGAAAAGCATGGACAATACTAGAGAATCCCTTTCTGGAAAAATAAAAGAACTAAAATCTAACCAAGGTGAAACCAAAAAAGCTATTAATGAGGTGCAATCAAAAATAGAGGTTCTTACTGCTGGGATAAATGATGCAAAAGAGATAATTATTGATATAGAAGACCAAATGATGGAAAATAAATAAGCTGATAAAAGGAGAGACAAACAACTACTGGACCACAAGGGGAAAATTCAAGAGATAAGTGATAACATAAGATGAAACAGTATTAGAATAATTGGGATCCCAGAAAAGAAGAAAGAGACAGAGGAGCAGGAGGTATATTGGAGTAAATTATAGCAGAGAATTTCCCTAATTTGGTGAAGTGAACAAGCATCAAAATCCGGGAGGCACAGAGAACATGCCTCAAAATCAATAAAAATAGGTCCACACCCTGTCATCTAATAGTAGAACTACAAGTCTCCATGACAAAGAGAAAATCCCAAAAGCAGCTCAGGACAAGAGGTCTGTAACACACAAGGGAAGAAATATTAGATTGTCGATAGACCTATCCACAGAGAAATGACAGGCCAGAAAGGACTAGCATGATATATTCAGAGCACTAAATGAGAAAAATATGCAGCCAAGAATACTATATCCAGCTAGTCTATCATTGAAAATAGAAGGAGAAATAAAAATCTTCCAGAACAAACAAAAACTAAAAAAAAATTTGCAAACACCAAACTAGCCCTACAGGAAATATTGAAAGGGGTCCTCTAAGCAAACAGAGAGCCTAAAAGTAACAGACTAGAAAGGAACACAGACAATTTACAGTAACAGTCACTTTACAGGCAATACAAGGGCACTAAGTTCATATCTTTCAATAGTTACTCTGAATGTAAATGGGCTAAATGACCCAATTAAAGACACCGGGTATCAGAATGGGTAAAAAAAAAAAAAAAAAAACAAGACCCATGCATATGCTGTTTGCAAGAAACTTACTTTATACCCAAAGACATCACCAGATTCAAAGTAAAGGGGTGGAAAACCATTTACCACACAAATGGACAACAAAAGAAAGCTGGAGTGACAATCCTTACATCAGACAAATTAGATTTTAAGCCAAAGACTATAGTGAGAGATGAGGTATGACACTATATCATACTTAAAGGATCTGTCCAATAAGAAGATCTAACATTTTAAATATCTGTGCCCTTAACATGGGAACATCCAATTATATAAACCAATTAATAATTAAATCAAAGAAACACATTGACAATAATATAATAATACTAAGGAACTTTAATACCCCCCTCACAAAAATGGACAGATCTAAGCAAAAGATCAACAATAAAATAAAGGCTTTAAATGACACACTGGACCAGATGGACATCACAGATACATTCAGAACATTTCATCCCAAAGCAACAGAATACACATTCTTCTCTAGTGCCTATGGAACATTCTCCAGAATAGATCATCCTGGGTCACAAATCAGGTCTCAACAAGTACCAAAAGACTGGGATCATTCCCTGCGTATTTTCAGACCACAATGCTTTGAAACTGGAACTTAAATACAAGAGGAAAGTTGGAAATAACTCAAATACATGGAGGTTAAAGAGTATTCTACTAAATAATGAATGGGTCAACCAGGAAATCAAAGAGTAATTTTAAAAATTCATGGAAACAAATGAAAATGAAAACATGCTATTCAAAAGCTTTGGGACACAGAGAGGAAAGTATATAGCAATACAAGCCTTTCTCAAGAAACAAGAAAGGTCTCAAGTACGCAACCTAACCCTACACCAAAAGGAGTTGGAGAAAGAACAGCAAAGAAAGCCTAAACCCAGCAGGATAAGAGAAATAATAAAGATCAGAGCACAAATCAATAAAATAGAAACCCAAAGAAGAGTAGAACAAATCAATGAAACTATAAGTTGGTTCTTAGAAAGAATTAACAAGATTGATAAACCCCTGGCCAGACTTATCAAAAAGAAAAGAGAAAGGGGGCGCCTGGGTGGCTCAGTGGGTTAAAGCCTCTGCCTTCGGCTCAGGTCATGATCTCAGAGTCCTGGGATCGAGGCCCGCATCGGGCTCTCTGCTCAGCAGGGAGCCTGCTTCCTCCTCTCTCTCTGCCTGCCTCTCTGCCTACTTGTGATCTCTCCCTGTCAAATAAATAAATAAAATTTAAAAAAAAGAAAAGAGAAAGGACCCAAATTAATAAATCATGAATGAAAGAGGAGAGATCACAACCAACACCAAAGAAATAAAAACAATTATAAGAACACATTATGAGCAACTATATGCCAGCAAATTTGACAATCTAGAAGATATGGATTCATTCCTAGAGATATATAAATTACCAAAACTGACTTAAGAAGAAATAGAAAACCTGAACAGATCCATAACCAGTAAGGAGAGTGAAGCAGTCATCAAAAATCTCCCAAAACACAAGAGTCCAGGGCCAGATGACTTCCCAGGGGAATTCTATCACACATTTAAGGAAGAATTAATACCTATTCTCCTGAAACCATTCCAAAAAATAGAAATGGAAGGAAAACTTCCAGACTCATTTAATGAGACCAACATTACTTTGATCCCAAAACCAGACAAAGACCTCACCAAAAAGGAGAATAAAAGACCAATATCTTTGATGAAATGGATGCAAAAATTCTCATCAAAATACTAGACAATAGGATTCAACAATATATTTAAAGGATTATTCACCACGACCAAGTGGAATTTATTCCTGGGCTACAAAGTTGGTTCAACATCACAAATCAATGTGATACAGTATATTAATAAAAGAAAGAACAAGAACCATATGATCCTCTCAATAGATGCTGAAAAAGCATTTGACAAAGTACAGCATCCTTTCTTTTTTTTTTTAAAGATTTTATTTATTTGACAGAGAGAAAAACAGCTAGAGAGGGAACATAAGCAGGGGCAGTGAGAGAGGGAGAAGCAGGCTTCCTGCCGAGCAGAGAGCCCGATGTGGGACTCGATCCCGGGTCTCCGGGATCATGATCTGAGCCGAAGGCAGTCGCTTAACCAACTGAGCCACCCAGGCGCCCCTGTAGCATCCTTTCTTGATGAAAACTCCTTATAGTGTAGGGATAGAGGGTACATACCTCACTATCATAAAAGCCTTCTATGAAAAACCTACACCAAATATCATTCACAATGGGGAAAAACTGAAAGCTTTTCCACTAAGATCAGGAACATGGCAGGGCTATCCACTATCACCACTACTATTCAACATAGTACTAGAAGTCCTAGCCTCAGCAGTCAGACAACAAAAAGAAATAAAAGGCATCCGAATCAGCAAAGAAGAAGTCAAACTCTCACTCTTTGCAGATGATATGATACTTTATGTGGAAAACCCAAAAGACTCCACTCCAAAACTGTTAGAACTCATACAGGAATTCAGTAAAATGTCAGGATATAAAATCAATGCACAGAAATCAGTGGCACTTCTATACACCAATAGCAAGATAGAAGAAAGAGAAATTAAGGAGTCAATCCCATTCACAATTGCACCCAAAACCATAAGATACCTAGGGATAAACCTAACAGGCAAAGAATCTGTACTCAAAAAACATAAAGTACTCATGAAAGAAATTGAGGAAGACACAAAGAAATGGAAAATATTCCATGCTCATGGATTGGAAGAACAAATATTGTGAAAATGTCTATGCTACCCAAAACAATCTACACATTTAATGCAATCCCTATAAAAATACCATCAATTTTTTTCAAAGAAATGGAACAATTAATCCCAAAATTTATATGGAACAAGAAAAGATCCTGAGTAGCTAGAAGAATGTTGCAAAAGAAAAACCAAAGTTGGCAGCATCACAATTCCAGACTTCAAGCTCTGTTACAAAGCTGTAATCCTCAAGACAGTATAGGACTGGCACAAAAATAGACACATAGATCAATGGAACAGAATAGAGAGCCCAAAAATGGACCCACAACTCTGTGGTCAATTAATCTTTGACAGAGCAGGAAAGAATGTCCAATGGAAAAAAAAACAGTCTTTACAACAAATAGTGTTGAGAAAATTTGGCAGCCCCATGCAGTAGAATGAAACTGGACCATTTCCTTATACCACACACAAAAATAGACTCAAAATGGATGAAAGACCTCAATGTGAGACAGGACTCCATCAAAATCCTTGAGGAGAACACAGGCTGCAACCTCTTCGACCTCAGCTGCAGCAAATTCTTCCTATAAACATCACCAAAGGGAAGGGAAGCAAGAAAAAAATGAAATATAGGACTTCATCAAGATCAAAACTTTTGCAAAGCAAAAGTAACAGTCAACAAAATCAAAAGACAACTAACAGAATGGGAGAAGATATTTGCAAATGACATATCAGATAAAGGGCTAGTATCCAAAATCTATAAAGAACTTATCAAACTCAAGACCCAAAGAACAAATAATCCAATCAATAAATGGGCAGAAGATATGAACAGACATTTCTGCAAAGAACACATCCAAATGATGGACAAACACATGAAAAGGTACTCAACATCCCTCAGCATCAGAGAAATACAAATCAAAACCACAGTGAGATACCACCTTATACCAGTCAGAATGGCCAAAATTAACAAATCAGGAAACAACAGATGTTGGCAAGGATGCACAGAAAGGGGAACACAAGCTGGTGCAGCCACTCTGGAAAACAGTATGGAGGTTCCTCAAAAAGTTGAAAATAGAGCTGCCCTACAACCCAGCAATTGCGCTACTGGGTATCTAC
This sequence comes from Spilogale gracilis, assembly GCA_004023965.1. Lineage (NCBI taxonomy): Eukaryota > Metazoa > Chordata > Mammalia > Carnivora > Mephitidae > Spilogale > Spilogale gracilis. The sequence continues at coordinate 39,053 of PITA01014439.1, read as the reverse complement.
CCTAAAGATACAAATGTAGCGATCCGAAGAGGCACATGCACCCAAATGTTCATAGCAGCAATGTCCGCAATAGCCAAACCATGGAAAGAACATAAATGTCCACCAACAGATGAATGACTAAAGAAGATGGGTGTATATATATATATATAAAGAAATATATTTTATATATATATAAAATGGAATACTATGCAGCCATCAAAAAGAGTGAAATCCTGCCATTTGCAACAATGTGGATGGAACTGGAGGGTATTATGTTGAGTGAAATAAGTCAGTCAGAGAAAGACAATCATCATATGATCTCTCTGATATGAGAAATTTGAGAGGCACAGCAGGGGTTCATGGGGGGAGGAAAAATGAAACAAGATGGGACTGGGGAGGGAGACAAACCATAAGAAACTCTTAATCTCAGAAAACAAACTGAGGGTTTCTGGGGGCTTGGGGGAGGGATAGGGTGGCTGGGTGATGGAAAAAATAAAAATTTAAAAAATTTTAAAGAATCTTGGGTCTTGAGCCCCCTCTTCTCTCTGACTGATGGCTCAGTTCACAAAGTTGCCTTTTCCCATCATCCTCCATCCACTGTCCTTTTTAGAACGTTCACCTGCACCATCCCACCGGGGTGAGCCTGGTTTCTGAAATAACCCCTCAGGTTCTGGCACCAAGGTCACTATCAACTATCATAAGCAGGATGAAAAAAAGTGAGGCTCTGAGAAGAAAAATAACATGCCCAGGGCCCCGTGGCTGGCAAATGCAGAGCCAGGATTCAGTGCCAGTTCTCTCTAACCCCAAAGTCTAAATTCTTCCTACTAAGTAGCCATGCTCTCACCCCAAAAGAAAAGAGTAAATCCCATCCTGTTTGTCTCACTCAATATACCGCCAACACTGTGAAATAAGACCAGGATTTTTTTTTTAAGATTTTATTTGTTTATTCGACAGAGAGAGAAACAGCAAGACAGGGAACACAAGCAGGGGAGTGGGAAAGGGAAGGAAAAGCAGACTCCCTGCTGATCAGGGAGCCTGATACAGGGCTTGATCCCAGAACCCTGGGATCATGACCTGAGCCTAAGGCAGATGGTTAACTGACTAACCCACCCAAGCGCCCCAGGACTAGGCTGTCCTCTTAGGTGCATCTCACCCCACTGTGTCATCCTCATCCATTCTCTGTAAATAGGGAGAAATGTAACTCAGTTTCTTTTCTCTGTCTTTCTTCTCCACCACTATCCCCCCACCAGTTCTAGAACACTCCTATTCATCCTTCAAAACCCAAATATAATGTGACCTCCTTTGAGAAAACTTTAGAGATGGTCCCACTCCTTGGTCTTGATTAGATATCCCTACTCTGTGTCTCTAACCTTTTCTCTATCCTTCTACTTTTAACTCTGCTTATAGTTGATGTCTAATCCTCCACACAGGATTCTTGGCTTTTTAAGGGTTGTGTCATACTCATAAAATCCCCAAGACAGGAATTTTTTTCCATGGGCTTTTTTTCCCAGTCTAGGGAGCCAACCATAGACAAATGGATCCCAAACACAAGGCTGGAAGGAACAGGGAAAGAATATAAACTGAAGGCCTTCCGGAACTTGAAGGTGCAATCAAGCCCAGACTCTGAGAATGAAATGTCTTGGATTGGTCCATATCATGGATTTCAAAAGCACATAAAACCCTGCAAACTCTGTTCAACTCTTGTTTCAAGATTTACTTTCATCAGCTGGTCTTGTCTCAATTAACTGTCCCCTCAGTACTCCCCCCACCAGCACCCAAGCTCTTCCCAGATAAAGACCCTGGAGGCAGGCTTGCTCCCCTCTACGCTTCCCTGTCTGAAGCCCCAGGCGTGAGAATCTGGACAACTCAAGCATTTTGCTCTATTTTTCCTTGAAGCAAAAGGAAAAGCAATGACAAGCACAGCAGTGTTAATGCAATGTTAAGATTTAAAAATATAAATTATTCATAAGCATGAAAATAATGTTGAGGTGCTGCTAAAGTTTTAATTACAGATAGTAATATTCCTTGCAACAATAGACTTTCTGTGCAGTCAGGGAAAACACTGCATTCCTGCGAAAGCATGGACGCGGTGCCGCCAGGACGGGCAGTTTGCTCACACGCATGAGAGGAAGCCCCAGGCTCTTTTGAATAGTTCCTTCGACTGCTGCTACTGTGGGCAAATCCAACATTATTTTCTGCCTTGGTTGCATGTTAGATTCCCCTGGGAAGTTTTTTGTTGTTTTGTTTCTTGTTTCTGTTTTTTGTTTTTGAACCAAGGCATAAGCCCCATCCCCAGAGGTTCTCTTGTAATCAGGGTCACTTATTACATCATGCTGCTAGCCACGCCCTGGGCTGCCCGTCTCCACCACCACCACCATCGTCCCTGCTGCTGCTGGGTTCTGGGTTCTTGTCGCTTTGCATGGGAATCACTGTGCCTGCCCAGGGCCTGGGTGGCTCAGTCGCTTAAGCGTCTGTCTTTGGCTCAGGTCACAAGCCCAGCATGGAGCCCCCTGCTCAGGAGGGGTAGCCTGCTTCTCCCTCTCCCTCTCCCTCTCTCTGCCACTCCCCCTGCTTGTGTTCCCTCTCTCTGTGTACCAAGTGAATAATTTAAAAATTTAAAAAAAAAAAAAAAGGCATTACTGTGCCCAATCTTCCCTGCACCCTAATAGGGACCATTTCATTGTGATGGAGAAAACATAAGGCCTAGACAAACGGGATGGGATTGGGAACAAAGGAACCTCCCTGTGGCCCCACGCAGCATGAGGGTGGGCATGCGACCACCAAGAAGATGAGAAGGCCCAGCGATGGGACCTGGCACCTGGATCTGGCCACTGCAGTTACCCAGTGATCAAAGCACCCCCTACTCTGGAAAGATCGTATGCTAGACACACAGGGGCAGGGAAAAAAAGACTGCCTCTGTCATCAGGAACTCTGGGTCTGGAGGAAACCAGCACATAACCAGAGCGGCTGTGCGTGTGACCGCTGCCCTCAAGGAGGGCACCCAGGGCTGTGGGAGCCCAGAGGTGGCACCTGGCCCGCTCTGCGGGGTCGGCCACGGCTCCCAGAGGAGCTGATGTTCCTGGATGTACCACGTGGACTTATGGAGCACTCTCCCACGTTGTCTCTCTGTGAAGCTTCATGACCCTGTTACAGACCCCATTTATGGGTGGGGGCACTGAGGCTTGGGAACACTAGGTAACTTGCCCAGGGCCTGGCACGTTCGCAGCCAAGCTCTCAGCAGCACCAATAGGAGTTAGACGAGAGATCAAGTGAGGGGTCACCAGTCCACAAGCAAGGGTCCCCACCTGCCCATGGTCCCTACACCCTCACCATCTCGGGGATGATGCCCATCCTTTCCTATCCCCCAGATCCTCTGAGAGGTGTGTCATGCCCTCCAGCCTCCAGGGACACACAGTCTGCATGCCTATCAACACCTGTCCCCGGACGTCGCCGGGGGTGGTGACGAAGGAGAATCTGTTGCCCTGGTAGGGGCCTGGGCCCAGCAGCTCTCAGAAGGTTCAGGTAAATAACCAAGAGGTGAAGTCTGCTGGCTGACGCAGGCCCCTCACCCCAGCCTAGTCCTTGGTGGAACAGGAGTGCACACCCCCATTAGCGCCTCACGCGCAGCCAGGGTCAGGCAGAAACCCCGGCCGCTTCCAGACCTGGAGGGGCACCTCTGCCCACCTTTGCCAGCTCCTGAGACTTGTCTATGGTTGGATAACATTGCGAGACAAGGATGCTCCTTACTGGGACTCCTCATTTTTCCCCTGGCATTCAAGCACTTTTTTTTTTTTGGTGGGGGGAGGTTGTTCTATAAAAAGAGAGGCTGTCTTCTTCACCTTTGATCCTTTCCCTCTCTTCAGGGGTGTCCTAGCACATGGTTTCCTAAGTGTGTCTTTCTAGATCACCTACAGCTTTACAGTCTTAAGTTGAAATTGTGTTGTACTATATGGTGACTAAAATAACATCATAAAAAAAAAGAAAAAGAAAAAAGAAATTATGAAACTCTGAGTTCCACGTGTACAGATGAGCCATACAGCTGGACGTCCTTTCCCAGTAAAGCAAGTTTTCTCGACTTAGTGTTCCTTAAACCTGTGCTCTCCTGACGTCCACCCAGCTTCTTTTCAGACATCGGTTCTTTGGTTCATTGGGAGCGTCCACTCAAGACGGGTCTGTTGGAGGAGCAGGGGAGGAGGATGCAGACTGCAGTAGGAGGGGAGGAAAGAGAAGGGAGACCTCATGAGCCCAAAGCATAACTCCAAGACGATCAGACCCTCGGTGCTTCCAAGTTCAGGTTCCTTTTAGCAGCTCCTTCTGCCTCATTTTGCTGGAACATTCTGTCTCTCCCTATACCTTGGATTACATGATCAGCTGCACCCTGCGTCAAGAAGACAGAAGGAAAAAGAACTAGCACGGCCAGACTTTACTTTTTGTAAACTGATTAATAAGCACAAAATCTCCCTTGTTAATTCCTCGTGTGTCTCTCAATTACCAAATGCTTAATTAAAATCAGTGCATTCACGTTGCACATCATCCCCTTTGTACTGTTTCGAGGGTGTCTCCCCTATGTTATTCTGACCCTCACAACTCAACTGTAAGACACTGGGAGGAGAAATGGCACCCCATCCTATTTTGGCACCCCCAACTATACTGTAATCCTCCAAAGAGAGGGACTGCACCCCACCTCTCAGGTCACTGCCTCCCAACCCAGCCCCATCTGACTTCCCATCTTCCCAGTTGGCTCATACCAGTCAGAGTCGCACCCAGGTGATGCACTCACTGTTTTCACTGAGCTTCTCATCCACCAACCCCAGCAATGGGTCCAAAAGGAATTTCAACATCTGGGCTTCACACAGCTAACCCTAGGTGAGAAAGGGGCTGCCCGGAACAACCATTTAATGGTCTGGGGCTTTCTCTTTCCTCCCACGGAGGGAGGGAAGCCAAGCACGAAATTTCAGTGGAGGTCCCCTCTCCACCCCGGGCTAACCGGGGGCTTCGTGGTCTCTAAGCATCTTGAGGATGTGCACACGAAATAAAATGTCCTTTCATGGGCTCCATTCAGAACAGCTGGTTCAAAGAGTTTATTTATTTTGGGGGGCAGGGGCAAAGGCAGAGGGACAGAGAGAACTTCAAGCAGATTCCATACTGAGTGCAGAGCCTGATATGGCGCTCGATCTCACAACGCTGAATCATGACCTGAGCCGAAATCAAAAGTCAGATGCCTAGGTGACTGAGCCATACAGGCACACGCAGAGTAGCTGGTTCAAGTGAGGAATGCCACAACTTCTGCCTGTAAACGCACGCCAGCTTTGTGGGTGTGTGTTTGGGTTGAGGGGGGCTAGGAAAGGGGAAGCTTCTATGGACTCTGTTTCCCTGGTATGTGGGTGGGGACTTCAACCTCGTGAGTCTCTCATTCCCACAGCATTTTTAACTATGTTCAGTGCAGCCCTGTCATGAACCACATGCCCCCCCAAATTTTTACTGCTTCTTAGCCAGCATATGGATTGGGGATGGGGACCAGAAAAAAATAACTGTAATGTCCTCAGGGCCAGACCTTCCTGTAGTGGGGTCACTTCGTTTACCCTACAGTAGCTGGCATCTGGCTAGGAAAGCAGATACACTTTTTTTATGGTTCATTTATGTGGCCAAGGTGCCATCACATTCAAGATCTTAGCTCTGTGAGGTCAAGGAGAAAAGCAGCAGGAGCCACATTTGAGCCCAGGAAGCTGAGTTGGGCCAATTTTAACATCAGGTCTGCTGCCTCTTCATCTACACCTATTCTAAGTGTGAAAATGCTGTAAAAAAATATCCAAACTTGGAAATAACATAAATTAGGGGAGATTATTTGCATTGCAAAAATATTTATTTTTTGAAGGATTTTCTTAAATAGGGGACACTTTGTATGCTTTTTTAGTTACATGTTTCCAAGATATTACTCACTTGTCAAAATAAAAGGCACAAAGGTAGAGAAACTGAAAACTCAATTAATAGACTAAAACATTAAATATTTAAAAATACAACAGCAATAAACTAAAAAAAAGAAACAGAACTGAACATGAGTTAAACATATCAAAGAGAAGAAATTTCTAAGCTCAAAAGAATAGAAAAGGTGGATATATCCCAGTAAAAATATATCTAGTAAAAATGAAATACATATAGTTAATCTTTAATAGTTAAAACTGATACAGACTGATAAAAAAACACAAAGAGTGCAGTTTTTAAAAGAAGAATTATAAATTAGCACATGGAAAAATATTCAACTCCATTTAGGAATCAAATAAATATGTAAATTATTTTTGGCATAAATATTGTGCATAGAATGCCCAGCGTCGAGGAACCTGTTGGTTCAGTCGGTTGAGCATCTGACTCTTGATGTCAGCCCAGGTCATGATCTCAGGGTGGGGAGATGGAGCCCCACAAGAGCCTCCGCAATCAACAGGGAGTGTGCTTGAGGTTCTCTCTCTCTCTCTTCCTATCCTTCTGCCCCTATCCCCACAGGCATGCTTGCTCTCTCTCTCTGAACAAAAAAAATAATAATAAAATTTTAAAAATACATAAATAATGAAATACCCAGTGTTGATGAAGATGTGGTGAGATGAGCAATATAATGCATTCCTGACAGAAGCATAAACTTATCCAACTGTCTTGAAAAGCCACTGGAGAAATATGCATGCATGCATCTGTATTTGTCTTTAGCCTTTTTTTTTTAGCTTTGGAAGAATGTGACTCTTTTGTGATTCTATATACATATATAATGTACTATAATATATATTGATATGCACTGTTTATATATTATACTTATAATGTGCTATACTATATATATATGTATATATGTGGCATGTAGCATTTTATATATATAATGTATTATAAAAGATTTACATCTTGCCAAAGCTAAAGAGGCAAGTTAAAACGGAGAAAAGAGCAAGACCAGAGGCTGTTCCTTTTACCAATTTACCACATTAATTGATACTTGTGTCTTCTACCAAGAGCAGTCTGGCTTCGCCTCCATCTGTGTCTCTTGCAGAGGCTGGAGAGGACTTCAAGCTAGTTCTTAACTACAACAACCGGCCAATAGACTTCCCCGTAGTTTTCAGATGTAAACGTGCATCAGAATCACCTGGAGGACCAATCAAAACACAGGTCACTGGGCTCCACTCCCAAAGCTTCTGCTTTGACAGGCCTGGAGGAGAGGGGTAATTCTAGAATCTGCATTCCTCAACAGTTCCCAGACCGTACTTGGGAAGAACTGGCCTGCATCCAGGTTCCATGTCCGAGCCCCACATGAGGGGCCTCCTCGCTCCTCCGCAGCTGGTAGAGCATTGTTGTACAACTACTCACCAAGGACCGAGGAGTGAGAACTTGCATCTGATCCCAGGATCCAGCGTTATACAGCTTGTGCTCTGACAGAAACCGCCTTGTATCCTTTCAGCACGCACGCCTCTTCTTTAAGTATGAAATTCTCAGGCCCTGCAATAAAGGAACCAGTTGCCCTAGCCAAGTGGATGCCTTGATCCCTTCGGTTTTCTCCCCTGCCCGCCGCGTGTTGCTCGAAGAGGTCCTTGGAGCGCCCTCTAGAGGGCTCTAGACATAAATACATCCCAGCTCCTCCGCCTTCTAACACCTAGGATGCATTCCTTCTCCAGCGTCAGCTTCAGAATCTTCATCAGCTAAGGCGCACAGGAATACCGCTGCAATGCTTAGATTCGGAATGAATACAAAACCTCTTGTAAACAATGAATCTTGGAACACAGAAAAAATAAAATAATTTAATTAAAAATAAATAAAATAAAATAAATAAATAAAATAAAATAAAATAAAATAAAATAAAATAAAATAAAATAAAAAAGAACCCTTGTTTAGGGCTTATTTTGTAACAATTACTCAGCCCAAGCAACTCATTATCATCATCATTCACTGGCCAATCTCACCAGCAACCTTCAGTTCTTCTAGTTACTAACTCAATCTATCCTGTTTATTTTCCTTTGAACTATGTCCCTTTACTTCCATATTGTGAAGTGCTTTTATTTTTTTAATGGTTTTAGTGAAATAATACCTGTTCGTTGTTCTAAGCCGTCCACCATGAAGTATAAAAGGGGCGATTCCCATCCCTCTCTATCCCAGTCCTCCGAGGTAACTACTGCTAACACTTGGGCATGCACCCTTAGCATTCTTTACCTACAAATGCACCGACACATAAATACATACATACGTTCCATATACTTATATGTCTGCAAGAATGATATCGGGCCACATATTTTCCAGCAATTTTTTTGTTATCGCATTTTATGCTGAAAATTGCATTCAAGGCACTTCCAGTTTCCATTCCAACATGTGAAGAGCTTGGGAGTTGTCACTCCCTTGCTCACAACATGACAAAAAGTGGACCAACTGAAAACCAGTGACGTTTCTGGGACCCATTAGAGCATTGAGGTCACAGGGCAAACTGTCACCCCAAAATCTGGAGAGAGAGACAAATCCAGAGTCACAGCCAAGTGACAAGGTAAGTCAGCTTACCTTGAGCCAAAGCTGCTGCAGCCATAAACTGGTAGGAACACCTCAGTGAAAACTCTGATGTGCTCCTAAAGGTTGAGTGAGAGTGAGAAGGGGAGAGTGAGAAGCTCCTAAGGGCCATAGGCTGGGGGAGCTGATGCTCTTGTGGGCTTTCCATTATCACAGTGAAAAGATGAGAAAGATCCTATGATGATTTTGGCAGCAGGAGAAGGGAAAGGTCACTATTTTTAAATAACCCAAAGAAGCCTCTCTAACAAAAGCCTGCTGTCCGGGACAGAAGCCCAGAGCCTGACCCATATGCAGCCCTTCTGGCCTTACTGTCTCATCTAAGGAGGGTGAAAAGCTAAGAAACATTTGTGAAGGTCACAGGCAAGCCAAAGGACTGAAATTCATTCATAACATTTTAGAACACTTCCCTTCCCCACTCCTTCCTCTCATACCCGCAGTGGTGGATTGGTGGATTACAGATGAAAGAGCTCAAGGCAAAGATTCCACTGGGAGGAGTCTCTAGGGAGATCCAAAGACAACAGGGAAGACAAAAATAAGGAATTTGAAACAGGAATTCTAAGCCTCTTTAAGCTATACCTGGCATTAAACAACCCAATTCCTAGCAAGATCGACATAGAGCTTTATGCCAAGGGCCTCTTTAGATCAGTTCCTATTACCTAACATACCATGTGTGGTTTTAAATGAAAATTCAAAGACATGCTAAAATGTAAGCAAAAATCACGTCTGAAGAGACCAAACAAGCATCAGAAGCAGACTCAGATATGAAACAGATTTTAGAATTATTGGACAGTGATTAATGTGCTAAGAGTTCTAAAGAAAAAAGTAAACAATACATAAGAAGAGAAGGCTCGTGTAAGCAGAGAGATGGAAACTCTGAGAAAGAATCAAAAGGAGATGTTAGAAATTAAAACCACTCTAACAAAAATGTCTTTGAGGGGCTCATCAAACTCCCCAGACAACAAGTCATTGAAAGAATAACTGAGCCTGAAGATGAGTCAATAGAAACTCCCTAAACCAAAATGCAAAGGGAAAAAAGAATTTAAAAAAACACACAAAAAAAAGAATATCCAAGAACTCTGGAATGATTTCAAAAGGTGTCTCTGGAATGCCAGATAAAGAAGAAAGAGAAAATGGGCCAGAGAAAAAGATTTGAAGGAATAATGGCAGAGAATTTTCTAAAATTAAGAATTGATATCAAACCACATATTCTCAACACACAAAGAAGGCCAAATAAATATCAAAACAACCTACACAAAATATATCATAGTCAAAATGCAGAAAACTAAAGACAAGGAAGAAATCTTTTTAAAAAAAATAGGACAAGGGAGAATGGACACATTATCTATACGGGAACAAGTATAAGAATTACCACAGATTTCTCATCAGAAACCATGCAAGCAAGAAGAGAGTAGAATGAAATATTTAAATTATTGATAGAAAAACACCACCAACCTAGAATTCTGAATCAAGCAAGGCTACCCTTCAAAAGTTAAAGAGAAATCATTTCTAAAACAAACAAAATGCATCAGCAACAGATGTGCCCTGCAAAAAATGTTATAGGAAATTCTGCAGAGGGGCGCCTGGGTGGCTCAGTCGGTTAAGCAACTGCCTTCGGCTCAGGTCATGATCCTGGAGATCCGGGATCGAGTCCCACATCGGGCTCCCTGCTCGGTGGGAAGCCTGCTTCTCCCTCTCTCACTCCCCCTGCTTGTGTTCCCCCTCTGGCTGTGTTTCTCTCTGTCAAATAAATAAAATCTTTAAAAAAAAAAAAAAGAAAGAAATTCTGCAGAGAGAAAATGGCAGAGAAATTTGGATCTACACAAAGAAAGGCAAATCATTATGAGAAGGAATAAATGAAAACAGAATAAAAGTCTTATCTTAATTCATCAAATAAATTTTTGTTCAGAGTAATAATAGTATTAGTGATTATAGCATATGAAATGATATTTTAAGGGATGGGTGGGAGGAATTGAGAATACTCTGTTATAAAGTGCCTGTAGTACTCATAAAGTAATACAGTATTAAAAGAAAATATATTTAGATTAGTTGTAAGTGCATATCACAAACTTTAGGGTAACCATTTAAATAATGTGCTGAAGCAGGATAATTTCAATGTAACAAAGGAGAGAAAATAGAATCATATAAAATGCTCTATTCAAATTGTACATAAGTGTGCCACACTCTTTCACTTAGTGTTTAAAGCATTCCATTTTTTAGAGATTCAAGATAACTAAGGTGTAATTGTAAATTTTAAATTTCCCAAGAGCCACAGCTATTCTTCCTCTTCTAAGACCCCTAGCCAGATGGTTACACAGAGTGATGCCCAATGAATACCTATGAACTTGATTGCAGAAGTTGGGTTATCCCTCTCTGACCCCAGGCAAGATGCCCTCTGATTGAATGAATCTGGTCACTGGTCCCCATGGGTATAATACACAGGGGTGTGTTGCCTGCATGGTTCTCTTTTCTGGAATCTGATTGCCTTCCCAATGGAAGGAGGTAGACTGAATGAGCAAAGAGAGGGCTGGAAACTACCAGAAGAACCAAAACCTGGCTGGAAAATAGAATTTGTGAGTTGGCAAAGAGAGGAAGAAGCCACACCCAGCTACCAAATCTCTGGCTACCCTCCCCAACATGCCCCTTCCTCTGGCCTCCTTCTCTTTCGGGAACACCTGCCCAGAGCCTCTATGCACTTTCTGATGAAGTACTTTCCATGGAAGGGTATTGGTTCCCTCCACTTCTGAGCACCAAGGCATTATGACCCATCCCCTAAATGGTCAGCAGGGTTATGTGTTGGTATGGCCAATAAAATATCAGTATGTAAGGGACAACACAGCTCCACCTTTCTTACCCCCACCTTTGGTAACTGAAGATCTTGCAAATAGTGAACCATGTACACTGAGTGAAGAAGAACTGGCTGGCACAAATCCCCTTCCTAAGCCACCATGACCTGAAGCATGAGCAAGAAATAAAACTTTGCTGTATACAGCTCCAGGGATTTTTTTTTAACAGTTCCCTCACTCCTGTGATCAATCACTAAGGCTCTGAAAATATTTATCCAATAGAACCCTTGGTATATACACACCAGTTTAAATTCACATGCAGCTAGTAAGGCCATCTTACAGCTTAGTTAGCAAATTCAGTTTCTCCTAACCAACATATTTTATAACTTAAATGGATATGAGCATTTATTTTTTAAAAATTGTATTTATTTATTTGAGAGAGAGCACAAGCAGGGTGGGGGGCAGAGGGAGAAGGAGAAGCAGACTCCCTGCTGAGCAGGGAGCCCAGCTTAGGGCTCCATCCCAGGACTCCAGGATCATGACCTGAGCCAAAGGCAGACACTTAATAGACTGAGCCACCAGGCGCCCTAGGTAAATTCATTTCTTATAACAAACCTAGTTCCCAAGTCTATGTGACTAAACTATGAAATTTACCAGTCCCTTCTCCTCTTTAAGGGTTAGTTATGTGGGCAAGGAGCTTATCGCTGAAAAGCCTGGGCCCCACCTAGCGCTTCATTTCTCAAGCTCATATGGGAACTGAAGTGAACATTCCTTCTCTTATCAATTACAACACAGCAGTGAGAGTCCACCAGGCTCTTGTTTCAAGATCATTACAGCTTTCCTTCTATAACTGAAGTCAATCTATGAAAAGAAAGGCAGCAATGCCTGATTTCCCCAATAGTACAATCGTGATTTTTTTTAAAGAAGTCCTATATATTGGGCTGCTTAGATAAGTCAGTCAGTTAATCGTCTGTCTTCGGCTCAGGTCATGATCTCAGCATCCTGAGATCAATCCCCACATCAGGCTCTCTTCTCAGCAGGAGTCTTCTTCTCCCTCTCACTCTCCTTCTGTTCTTGTTCTCTCTCTACTCTCAAATAAATACACAAAAATCTTTTTTAAAAAAAGGAGTCCTATATTTTTTTTAAAAGACAAAAATAAAGGCCTGAAATTGTAGGCAGCTGTTGTCTTTGAATGATGACAATATGAGCAATTGTATGCTTTCAGTTTTTCTTTTTTTTATTTCCAAATCTTTGTAATAAGTACATATTATTCTTATAACAGGAAAATATATACCTATCATAAGCTTAATTATGAAATGGATGTATTAGTCTAAAAAATGTATCTTTGCACCCAAGGTACACAGTTTTGAATTAGGTTATAATCTGTCTCTAGAGAAAAGTGATGACCAGAAGTAAAAGTGAGCTTTAAGAAATGCCGATCCCATACAAATGAACAAAAAACAACAAAAAAAAAAGGACTCAAATATAAAGAACAAAGGGTGGTTGCCAGACAGGAGGGAGGCGGGAGGGTAGATGAACTAGATGAAGGGTTTAAAAGATACAAACTTCCAGTCATAAAACAAACAGGAATGAAAAGTGCAGCATAAGAAATGTAATCAATAATACTGTAATACACTTATTGTGGCGAGCATTTTGTGACATACATGATCGTCGAATCACTATGTCGTGCACCTGAATCTGATGTAATATTATATGTCAGCTATACTTCAGTCAAAATAAAAATTTGGGGGGCGCCTGGGTGGCTCAGTCAGTAAGTGTCTGCCTTCAGCTCGGGTCACGATCACAGGGTCCTAGGATTGAGTCCCACATCATGCTCCCTGTTCGGCGGGAAGCGTTCTTCTCCCTCCTCCCTCTCCCTCCGTCCTCTCTCGTTGTGCCTCTGTCTGTCAAATAAATAAATAAAATCTTTAAGAAAATAAATAAATAAAATTAAAATAGGAAATTTTTAGAAAGGGACACCTGGGTGGGACAATGAGTCAAGCATCCGACTCTGGTTTCAGTTCGGGTCATGGTCTCAGGGTCGTGAGATCAAGCCCAGCGCCTGGTTCCGCATTCAGCTCGGAATCTGCTTGAGATTCTCTCTCCTTCTCCCTCTGTCCCTCCACCTCACGCTCTTTCTCTCTCTCTCTCTCTCTCAAAAATAAATCAATCTGTTAAAAAAATAAAATTTAATTCAAAAAAATTCCAGTCCTATGGAGGATCAACAAAATCAGTGTGCTAGGGAAGACAGGTGAAAATAGAAAAAGAAGAGCCAGTCAGAGACACATGACAAAAGGAGTTCTCAAGTTTTCGAATACAGCATAAATGAATTAGGAAGAGGCTAGGGACTCTTGGATGCTTGGATCCAATACCCAGAGATTATGATTCAGTGTCTGCAGAGGGGCCCAGGGCTGTGGAGGGTGAGCAGGCTTCCCCCCGATTCTGTGTGGAGGTCCCCACAGCACGCCTTGAGAGGCCCCCAGAGAAAGCAGAATGGTTCCATCCGGGGCAGAGGCCTAAGAGGGAGCCACACAGGGATGTTTGAGCTCACTGGGTCTCAACCCTGGGGGTATATAGGAATCCTCTGAGTGTTTGCTTTTGTTTTTGTTTTTGTTTTTTAAGTGCTAATGTCAGAAAATAGTAATGATTTAGAATTCCCGAGCACCTGCAGATCTGGAAAGTTCCCCCAGAGATTCTGATGGATGGCAGGCTGAAGGCCACTGCAACAGGACCTAAAGGCTCATACAGAGGCGACGCCTGCTCCGTCCATGCCTGGCTGCCCGCTCAGGCTGTCCATCACCAACCCTGGCGGCGGGCCGGAAAACAATTTGGCTGAGAGCAAGCTGGCCAGAACGCACATCTTAAATCTTTCAAACAGCAGAGAAAACCGGCGGCATGGCCGAAGCAGCAGAGCAGACGTAAGTGGCTTTAAATGAATTCGTAACTTGAAAAACAAAGAACTCCAAACCCCCCCAAAATTTTCTTCTGCAATTTCTTTCACTGATGAATTTCCATTCTTGTTGATTTCCTTTTATAAGAGCAATCTTTTCCTATGAAAGAAATGTGAAAATACATCCAAGCAAAAAGCCAACATGAAGAATACCCATAATTCCACCCGTTCTTGAAAATCAATAAAGCGCCTCAGAATCTCCTTCTAGACCTTTTCTTATGCAAATACGTGCATCCATTTTTGTCTAATACTATTTTGCAAACGAATCCCATTAGGCATTTACAGTGATCCACATGGTCCTTGTTTCTAAAAGCATAGAAGAAGGAGTCATGGCTAAGAATGACTTTATACACAGAAGGAAAAAAATGTAAGAAAAAAATGAAGTTCTGAAAAGCTATCAAGAGTTCTCAGGGAGACACACATGTTGCAAAACGACTCTAATTCTGTCTGAATATTACCACAACTTGCAAACATGAACCACACCTATTCCCAATGAAACCGTCACAACCGTGAAATCCCTGGGAGGCCAAGGGCCCTCCCACCTGCCGCCGTCCTTCACGGGGACTGACAGGCTCTCTTCAGCCTCTGCAAGATTTCACGCCCTCCTGCCCTCCCGTCCCTCTAAACCCATCCTTTCTGTTGCCCAGCTTCAATCCACACCTTCCCCCAGACCGCCCTCCATCCCTTCAACCCGCCTGGCTATATTTCCTCTGAACCCCTCGACATTTCCCACACCTTTGCCTGTGGCTCATATTCAATTCCCGTCCTTTGCGCCCCAGAGCCCCTGTGCATTAATCTCGGGTCCCCACCGAGGTCGCCATTTGTCCTCAAGCCGAATCCAAGCTTATCCTTTTCATGTCGCTCACGGCATGGAGCAGGGGGCTGGGCACACAATAAACAGTCAATAAATATTGAATGAAGTGGAGGGAATTTACAGGGAGAATTTTTTTTTAAAGCCATTCTATTTATCAGCAAAACTCAGTGGGATGGTGTTTACCCTGCGAGGGCCACAGTGGAGGTCTGGATGTTGTTGTAAAGAAAAGGGTCTGAGAGAGGGCAAGGGAATGGCATGAGGCTCCGAAGGCAGGCAGCTGGGGAGGAATGTGGGGCCAAGCCTCCGGGTGAGGACAGAAGGAGAGACACAAAGCAGCCTCCTTGTCAGAAGGATGAACCCTCCAACAAAGGCTTTCCCAAAACAGTCCTCTACACCGCTGGGGGTCAGACAGGGCAGGGAGGGGACCCCGGCAATCTGGCAGTTTCCTGCTGCCAAGAAACTGGGCGCCATAGCAACCCTTGGTGGACCACAAAAATAACATCGATGAGGACAGAGGAAGCCACGAGGGGCAAAGCAGCTCCATTCCCACTGACATGATGAGAGAGCAGGCTGCAATGTCCAAGGACGACGGCCTCGGGAAGGAGTGACAATGTCCCTGGAGTCCCTGACACGGGAGGACAGGATAGCCAGTCAAAGGCAACATCCATCCCAGACTTTGGAGAAAGATGTGTTTTTACTCTCTAAAAGATAAATATGATCCAGTGGCTCAGGACAAGTGGGAAGCTAAAAGAAACGAAATTCTCATCATAAAATCCAAGCCTCCCACCGGGGAAGGGGGAATGCCCCCTAAGAAACACAAAAGATTCGCCATAGGGAGTGCCCCAGAGGTCGGGTCATACCCCCAGAGGCTGACACCTAAGAAATTTCATCAGGAAACGCTAGAGCCCAGGATAATCTGAAAACCACCAGAGAAAATAAGCTGGCTTTCTAAGGAGACAAAAATTGCTTTCAAAAGAGGATTTCTTTACGTTGATTGCTCCGTACTTGTTCAGAAGAAATTCCTTAATCAGCCACTCGGGATAGAGGCTGCGGGCTGTAGCGAATGTGCCAAAGGCCAATTCAGAAAGAGCTCATTCCCCAAAACACGTCGCACTGAATATTTAATTCGCTGACTGTCCAGTTGCCCAAACACCGTTAGACCCGTGCCCTGAAACTGGGCATTGCCAGTCGGCGCCCGGGGGCTCGGCCACACCCTACCAAAGGTTAAGTGTCCCCTGGCTGCCTCGGTGGTTGGGGTTCACGGCCTTTCGGGATGGGAGCACTCGGTGTGCTCCAGATTCAGGCATTGTGCTATGCCTCCTGTGTCCGCAGGGCAGGACTTCTGCCTCCCTCCGTATTTTCACTCATGCCCCCCCTCTTCCCATCACTTCGCGTACACCAGTTCAGGTTTCCACTCTTACAGACTCCAACCTAGCGCTCAGAAGTGGGTGCTTCTCCTCCAAGCACCTTCTCCAAAGCCTCATGCATACAGAGTCTGCGTAGGCTGATTTAGGGAGAAGGGGACCTGGCGGGAGGGTAAGCCACCCCAATCGTAGCTGACCTGTTGGTTGCTGTATTCAAGGTCGACCTCTGGAAGGTGAAAGATGCAACACTCACATCCATCCCATCTGCGCAGACGCCATGCAAAACCATGGCAAGTCCCCCTTTATGATTCCAAGCTGGGATCATCCAGGAAGTGAGCTTAGGGACTTAGTTTGCATCCAAAATGGGGGCCTCTCATACGGGCCCAAAAAAAGTCTTGCACAAGAGTAATAAGGAGATTTCTTGGTTGCAAAGGGACAAGGGAAAAGAGCAAAGAGGGGAGAGGAGAAATCACACGAAGCAGTGAGATGGGGGAAGGCTGCAAAAACACTGACTTGCAAGGAGCCTGAGTCCTACAACCCAGGACTTGGGGGTTTGGGGAGTAGTGTCTTGCAGATGCAGGATGGCCAAGACAGGGAGCGATCATGGACACCTGCAGGTGCCCTGGAGAGAGCTCTGGATCATCACAGGCCCAGCAAGTTGGATTCAGTGAAGTTCAACTACCCCTGTGAGATGCACCGGTGCCATCTGGGCTGGATGACTCAGGAGAAGACAAGGTTGGGCCACCAACACACGTTTGGAGCAGAAAGATTGGAGCTGTAAGATTTATAAAATGAGAGCAAGCAGAACTATCCTGGGGAAAATGGCCATCTACCTGGCAACTTGACCATACTGAAGATGAGAGGCATGGTTGGGAAGGCAGGCAGGGTGAGAGCCCCCGAAGATGCCCGCTCCCTGATCTCCATCTGTGAATACGTTACTTTGTGGCAAAAGGGACTTACAGATGTAATGAAGGGCCTGACCTTGAGATGGGGACATTGTCCTGCATTCTGTGGTGGGCCCAATATGATCACATTTGTCTTTAAAAATGAAGAGTCTTCCCTGGCCGTGGTCAGAGAGGAAAGAGGAAGAAAGAAGAGAATCCAAGTGTGACAGGTATGCCACCTGCCTTTACTGGCTTTAAGATGGAGGATGGGGCCACGAGCCCAGGACTGCGGGAGCCTCTAGAAGCCAGGAACAGCCCTCCGATGACCACCAGCCGAGATGCGAGGATCTCATTCCTACATCTACAGGAATCGAAATTCTGCCAACAGCTCAAATAAGAAAGAGATCCTCCCCTCGAGCCTCTGGAAAGGAGCATAGCCCTGCAGATATCTTGATTAATGTAGTCCAGTGAGACCTGTGTCAGACTCTGTCTTACAGAACTGGCGGAAATACATCTGTGTTGCTTTAGACCTCTACATCCGTGGTAATTTCTTTTTTACCACATTAAAAGAAAATGAAAATAATGAATACACAAATTAAGAAGAAAGCCAACAACACCTTCAAATGAGTCCGAATCTCTGGGTCCAAATTAATTATGTCCTGGAGAGTATGGGGGTGGGGGGATGGCACATGGTAAGGCTGAGAAACTCTACACATTATTTCCCGTTCTTAGATATTCTCAAGACTCGTTAGCAACATATTAAAGGTTCTGAAAAGTCCTAGGGAGGGGTGGGGTTTCACTTTCTTTAGCCAACCGTTTACAAAACCGTATATTACCTTAAAACACACTGACTTCCGTAGAAGCAGACGGGGTGGCTTCTGTGGGTTGCTTTTGGGGGAAATACATTCCACCATATCACTCCTCAGCTGATAACCTTTTGGGGACTTTCCAAGCCTCCAGGATAAGCCACACACTCCTTAGCATGGGGCTCAACGTCCTCCATGATCACACCCTGCAAAGCACTCTAGTTTTGCCTACCAACACATTCCCTAAATATTCTTTAATAATTGTAATAACTGAGTTAAATGGGGGGGGCATTGTGTTTTCTAATTACTTAAGAGTAAAATCCTACCCTCTTTCTTCTTCTTCCTTCTTTCCCTTAATTCCAGCCATATAGAATATCTCTAGGGTTCCATTTCCCCTCACTTCTATTCCTTCCCATATGAAATTTCCTTTCCCTGGAATGCATACCCCCTACTTTCTTTGCCTTGAAATGTCTCTTTACCCTCAAAACTCTATTCCCATGCTGCTTCCTCCAGGCAGCCCTCCTGAATCTCCCTCATGTGTCTCAGGTTAGGGGCCCCTCTGCTGTTCTCCCCCAATACCCCAAGCTTACAATGGCCCTATAAAGTGGTAATTTTCCATTTTCTTCTCTACCCTTCCCAGTAGATGAGCTTCCAAAGAGCTGAAATCTTTTTTTAATTAATATATAATGTATTATTTGCTTTGGAGATACAGGTCTGTGATTCACCAGTCTTACACAGTTCACAGCACTCACCATAGCACATACTCTCCTCAATGTCCATAACCCAGCCACCCAATTCCTCCCACCCCCACCCCCCAGCAACCCTCAGTTTAGTTCCTGAGATTCAGAGTCTCTTATGGTTTGCCAAAGAGCTAAAATCTTAACTCCTCTCCCAGATAAGCAGGAAACAACTGACTATGACTGGGGTGGGCAGGAGAGTCAACAGTGCAGCACTAGGAGCAAAAGGGAAAGTTTTGCTTTTTGTAGGCAGTTTCCTAAACAAAACAGACCCACAAATGCTATAAATCGAGAAGGGGAGATAAGAACTAGAAATAAGTGAAAGGGAGCAAAATGGAGCTCATAGCCAAAACAGGAGGAGGAGGCATGGTCAGTAAAAGGACCTATGGGTGCATACAAGGAGAAGGTCTTATGGAGTGCCTAAGGTCTTGCATGAGGGTGAGAGGGAAGTGCTCAAGGCTCCAATCAGTCCACTTTCGGTCCCATTTCTTCCTTGACTTGGAACCGCATCATCGAGCCTTGTACATCGGATGTATTTATTCAACAGACGTTTGTTGTACTTCAGCTGTGCGCCAGGCACGGTTTAGAAACTGAGTGTATACAGTGAGCACAACAGTCACAACTCCTGCTCTCAGGAAGCTTGTGTTCTAGGGGCACCCAGCTGGCTCAGTCAGTAGAGCACGTGACTCTTGATCTCAGGGTTGTAAGTTCGAGCCCCATGTTGGGTGTAGTGATTACTTAATAAAATCTCTAAAAAAGAAGAAGAAGAAACCTGTGTTCTGCAGAAGGATGAGACTAATTGCCAAGGAATTAAGCAAGAAAATCTAAGATAATGGTAAGTACTAGAAAAAAAAGATTTTTAAAAAAACATGATTGAGACAGGGGATAGGGATGGGATGTGTAGCTTACATCTGGTGGTCAAGATCAGGAAGACCTTTATCAAAAGATGAAAGGTAAGTGCTGCAAGGAAAAGGGGACCCTTGCACACTCACAGTAGGAAGGTGAATTGGTACAGTCATTATGGAAAACAGCATGGAGGGCCTCAAAATGTTAAAGGTAGAAGCACTATATGATCCATCAATCCCATTGCTGGGTATATAGTCCCCAAAAGTGAAATCAGGATCTGAAAGAGATACGTGCACTCTAATGTTCCTTGCAGTGTCATTCACGCTATCCAAGATGTGGAAACAACCTAAATGTCCATCAATGGATGAACTGGTAAAGAAAATGTGGCATGCATAGATAGATAGATAGATGATAGATAGATAGATAGATAGACAGATAGATAGATATAGATATAGATATAAATATAGAGATATGTAAGGGATCCTGTTTTCTGTCAACCATTTATATGGTCATATATAAATACATATATGCCTATATATAGTCATGCCGCTTTTATATATGTATATAATGAATATCATTCCACTTTTGAAAAGAAGGAAATCCTGTCATTTTCAGCATGGATGAACGTGAAGGCCATTGTGCTAAGTGAAATAAGCCAGACACAGAAAGACAAATGCTGTGTGATCTCACTTATATGTGGAATCTAGAACAGTGCCGCTCAGAGAAACAGTAGAATGGTGGTCGACAGGGGCTAGGGCGTGGGAAAACAGGGTGATTTGGGTAAAGGGTACAAGGTGTCAGTTAAGCAAGACGCATGACTTCCGGGGATCTATTGCCAGCCGGGGACCACAGCCGACGGTACTACCTTGTATACTTGGAATTTGCTGAGAGAGTAGATCTTCAGCCTTGTCACAACAACAGCAAATAGAAAAGGAAAACTGTGTGAGTTGATGGATATGTTCACTGGTTTGATCGTGGTGATTATTTCACACTGTACAAATAGCTATCAAGTTGTTTACCTTAAATACACACCATTTGTATTTGGCAATTACACCTCCGTAAAGTTGAAGAGAAAAAAGGACTAGGAAGCATCTCTGCACAGGTGGTCTGAGCTGCGTTGGCCTGTGAGATCTGGCCACGGAGCAGTTCAGGCAGCGGAAACAGCAGGGGCAAAGGCCCGGAGGCTAGAACAGTGTGACAGAGCTGAGTAAATGTGGGGAGGCAAGGCAGATGATCAAGGCAAAGAGATAAAGGGGCGAGAGTACACGGAAGTTAACACTGTGCGTTCTTCACCCCCAAAGTGTAGAGAACAATGGAAGGAAGCAGAATATTATTGACAGAAAACAGGATCCCCTCCCCGGCCCTCTGTAACTCCAGGCGCTCCACTACTGCCACCCGACGGCTGCAAGTGGTATCGGCGGGGCCGCTGTCCAGCTCGCAGTTCCACTTACAGATTTCCTGCCTCTGCTGTAACCTCGCAGAGCCAAAGGAGAATGCTTGGAAAAGAATCTGCACTTCCCCAGGTGTGCTGGCTTTTCCCTCACTGCGTCCTTCCTCCGCAGTGCACTTTGCTCACCAGCCCAGTCAGGCGCAAACGTCCTGGGGAGACGTGATGAATGAGTCCGTTCTCTGCGGAGACATTGTATTTCCTAACGGGTCAAGAGCAAAATTTCAAGACGTTACTGGTGTAGCCGCTAGTCAGTTCTGCCCCATTTAATCACATTCTCTCGAGGGCAGAGAGGGCAAGAGGGTTTGGGGGTTTGTTTTGTTTTGTTTTCAGCTGGAACTTATATAGACACAGGGTAATGGAATGGAATTAACCAAATGTCTAAGGAAGAGAAAGAAACGGCAAGCTGCCCTGGGAGCTGCTTCTCCCCTCGGCCCCACCGGAGCAACACGGCCATTTCAGTTCTTACCACATAAACTGGATAATAGGAAATTTATTGACTGGGGAGCATGGTCTGCCTCATGAAGACTGTGGCTGTTATCATTTCTTTACTATTTCTTTACTGGGCACAAGGAAAAGCAGTTGTGTGGGCACCTGAGGAGCTCATAGACAGTTTACCACGTGGCAGTCTGCCCGCCCCCCACACACACACACAGAGGGGGCTTTTGTTCCTATTAGAGGTTGTGAATTTCACTGCAATTCGATGGTCTTGTAACTGTTGCATTTCGTTCAGGTTTTAACACACCACTCAGGATTTCAGCAGCACGTTTCTATTACTTTCAACTCCTAGTTCATACTTGCCATGTTTAAAAATCACCTTCATAGTTGAAATAAACATTTTAAAAAAACAAATGTGTAATTGCAAATCAGAAACTCTCTGACTTCTAACTTTTTTCCCACTGAAGCAATCAGGTACAGAACGACATCAGTCCATAATCTATTTCACAGAGTTATTGTAAGGAAAAATGAAGAATGTGTGAAAAATATATACTCAGTAAATGTCACTTCTCTTGGTTCCGTGTACCCCTGACTATCGAGAGTTTGAAATGATTCTCAAGCTATAAAGCAGGACTCTGGTGAATCTTCGAGGGTTGGTGGGTAATCCTCAGAATTTAGAGCCAAACAAACCTGGTAAAGATCTTGATTTCTACTCTGAGTAGTTACATGGCTTTAAGCCAAGTACTGTACCTTTCCAAAATCTGAGTTTTCTCATATGTAAAATGAGGGGAAGAGGAGTTTGGTCCAGATGAGGTAAATTATACATGCATCAGGCCCAGCCCAGAGGAAGCCACCCATAAGTGACATCTCTTGTTACTTCTTAGCACCACCCAAGCAGGATGGAGCAAAGGGCCAGCTGTAACCAGTGTCCTGCCCTCCCAAGATGGGAAGTTCTGGTGAGCTCCCAATCATCATTGGGCTCCCATTCTCTTGAGAGGAATTCTCCAGTTTCTGATCTTTGGGACCTCGTCTTGAGCCAAAACCAAGCTTCCTTTTCGGGAATGCAAATGCTAGGGATTTATAGTGGAAAATTTGACCTCCTCCTTTGTTCATAGCATCGCTTGGCATAAGGCCATAAATTTGATTTAGAGCCAAGGTCCAGCTGAAATCTGCACAGGTGGTATAGTTCATGTTCATGGCCAGGCAGCGATGTCTGCTCCACAAAAGGGTCCCCTTGTATCTCAGACCCAGGCAGTCAGTATCGGACCTTCAGCCGGTACCAGACTTCCACGGCTGGGTGCAGGGAGGGTAAAGGGTCATGCCATTTACTATTCCTGGGTGAGGAATGTCCTTCCCCCTCAGAGCCTCGACTTCCTGGCCTGGAGACTTACCACCTCCTCATGATTAATGCTCACGGCGTGGTGACAATGTGGGCAGTGGGCACAGGACAAGCAGGATCAGGGACAGCTGAGAGGGGCTGGTGCCCGAGGGGGGGGACGGAGGATAAGGAGCCCTGATGCCGTCCAAGGACTGATCTTTATCAGGGAGCTCAGGCCCTCCATTCTCAGAACTTCACTCCCTGCCTCCCACCTGCACCCCAGGGAGCCCGTCCCCCGCTCTGCTCTCGGTGGGTGGGCTCCGCACCCCTCCTCTCCTCACACACCTGACACTAGTCACCCTGTCAAGCCACTTCAAGAATGGGCTTCAGGAAACAAACTGAGGGCTGCTGGAGGGGAGTGGGGGGGAGGGATGGGTTGGGGGGGTATGGGCAATGGGGGGAGGGTACAGGCTATGGTGAGTGCTGTGAATTGTGTAAGACTGATGATTCACATTATACATTATACAAACAAATAATACATTATATGGTAATTTTTTAAAAATTTAAAAATAAATAAATTTTAGAAATAAAACTTTAGAAAAATCCGGGGTTTTTTGTATTCTTTTATTTATTTATTTATTTATTGTTACTTAAATTTTTTTTCCCAGTGTTCCAAGATTCATTCCCTATTACCCAAACCCAGTGCTCCACGCTCTAGGCGCCCCCAGTACCCACCACCAGGCTCTCCCATCCCCCACCCCCTCCCTCCAAGTCCCTCAGTTTGTTTCTGTGTCCAAAGTCTCTGTTGTTTCGTTTCTTTCCCTGGATTACCCTAGTTCCCCTTTACTTTCCTTCTCCCACTGTCCTCCAGGTTACCCCTCATGCACCACAAGTAAGTGAGACCATGCGATACTTGACTTTCTCTTCTGGGCTTATTTCACTCAGCAAAATCTCTTCCAGTCCAGTTCATGTTGCTACAAAAGTTGGACATTCATCCTTTCTGATGGAGGCATAGTATTCCATTGTATATATGTACCACATCTTCTTTATCCATTCATCTGTTGATGGGCACCTTGGCTCTTTCCACAGTTTGGCAATTGTAAAAAAGTGTTTTTTTTTTGTTTGTTTGTTTTTTTTATTTGACAGAAACACAGCCAGAGAGGGAGCACAAGCAGGGGGAGTGAGAGGGAGAAACAGGCTCTCTGCTGTGCAGGGAGCCCGATGTGGGGCTCGATCCCGGGAGCCCAGGATCATGACGTTGAGCCGATGGCAGACCCTCGACGATGAGTCACCCAGTGAGTCACCCACTCAATCCAAAAGATGAGGCTTTTAAGGATGAAGGGGATCCCTTGTCATCCTTACAGGTGGCACCTCCTGGAGGCCGGGAGCCTCCCTTCATTCATTCATTCGGTCACTCCTCAAACACAAGCTGAGCATCCGCTGTGGGCCCCCAGGCACCGGGCACTCAGTCAACCTGGACAGACAGCGGACAGACACAGAAGTGCCCTCCTTCCCCAGGACTGGGCATGCATCTCCACGGCTGGCAGATCTGAGTGCACACATGACTCTTCCCACGAGGACTCAAACAAGCTCTGAGCATGTCTTCGCATCCACCAAATGGGCCGATATTAAGATCCACTCTCAGCATCACTGTGAGGTTTCTGTGGTTCTAGTTTACTCCCCAGCTCGGACCCACCTCCGCCATCCACTGCCCACACGCAAGTCTGCATGGCTCTCAGCCAGCCAGCCTCCCTGGAGCATGTGGCCAGGACCCCACAACGACAAATCCTGCCCAGTGTTGCTGCTGGTCGAGGAATCCGGCCCACTTCTTCCTTGACCAGCCACATGCTCTGTTTTCTCAGCTCTTCTCCACAAGGCCTCCACCTGTGCCCCTGGCACATGACCGACCTTGCCCTTCCTCCACTGTGGGGCTTTATGTGCTCCTGGGATGGCGTCTGCTCCCAGCAGCTCTGGCTTGTCCCCTCCAGTCTTGGGGTTCTGTGCTCTGCAAACAGGAGGGAGGTACCAAGGGTTAAGATCTTGTCTCTGAGGGCTTCCCATTCCCGACCGAGCCTTGACCATCAACCCAGTGCCCCAAAGCATGTGAAGACCAGAGTTGTCTTCTTCAAGACCAGGTCTTCTGCGTGCCTCACAGCGTAGAGCTGGCAACCACAAGAGCATAATTTTCAGGGGCACAGAAAAGCCTCCGACCCCAAAATGCCTCCCTCACTTGCTCACTGATGCTTGAAATTACTTCAACAGAAAACAACACGCTTTATTCCACAATTAGAAGTAAGCCTTTAAATGCAGATTTCTTTGGTCGAGAAAACACAATGATTGCATTCATACTAAAGTGTAAATCAGTGATTCTCAAGGGAATGGGGGAGTGGATCACAATCTCTAGGGGTCGAGGATTTAAGACACTTGCAGTTCTGAAAAAGCGCATTCGAGAGCATAATCTAAGTTCAGGCCTTCAGTTGGGCAGTCTGACAGCATCTATTAAAATGTTGAATATGAATATCCTTTGGCCTAACCACTTCTGTTCCGAGTCCCCAGAGAAACCATTGTGCATGTACAAAAAGCATGTACCGGAATGTTCCTTGAATCATAGTTTGTAGCAATAAAAAAAATAATAATCCATTTACATGTCCATTAATCTGACTTAATAACCTGTGGTATTTCTATACCATGAAATATTATGTAGCAGTTAAAAGAAATGACGTAAAGTTATCTGTACTGACAACCTGGAAAAACCTTCAGGATTCTTTCAAAAGCAAAAGGAAAAAGCACGCTACAGAATGAAGCACAAAGAATAATAGCATTCATGTAGGAAGAAAGCAAACCTATTATTTCTAAAGATAGCTGTGTCAGTGTATAAATGGATAAGGAAAAGATCTAGAAAGATACAAATCAGAGCTAGGCATGGTTATCTCTTCAAAGGTCTTGGAATCAGAGGTGATATTTACGAGGGAGTTTAGCTCTATCTGAATTTTATTTATAATGATAACGCTTCAAGAAATACTTTCATAATTAAAAATATTTTTAGGAGGCCCTACGCTTGGGGAAAAAAACTGTTTATAATCACAATAAAAACTACATTATTAAAGCTAGACAAAAATCTTTTTAGGCAATGGCTCATGGGCTGAAAAATCTGACCACACAATGAAATGATAGCAATGTAACAGGAATAATATTTTGAAAATTAATTTTCTCTTTTGCCTTCCCAACTCTATAATCTTCGTCCTACTCACCCAGAGACATTCATTCACTCGAGACTCCTAATCGTCACAGAAAGAATGCAAAGGAAAAGAAAGAGGAAATGAATAATCTACCCCTGGCACGCCAAGTAAGAGTCTGCAGCAAGACAATGCTCTTGAAAGACGGGATTTGTCAGAGCAGAGATTTCCAATTCCTTGAGCTCTGCCTTAGTTTATCAAGAGCAAAGCTTGAAGGGTCCATCTTGTGGCATTCCCCCTCAAAATCCCCAGGGACAAAAGAAGATGTTAGGAGACTACAGCTAGGTCATGGAGGCCGCTGCTATGTGGGAGGAGCAGGATTCCATTGCGCCCTCTGTCCAGCCTGCAAGATGTTAAAAAGCAGGAGGGAAGGTCGAGAGCAGAACTCGCGGTGGACTGAGAGGGGTTCCTTCCCCAAATTCTCCTTCTAGGCCAGGGTACTCAGCCAACAAGGGCAGTCCCAGAGGTTGAGTTGACTCCCTAGATGGAGCTCCAGAAAGAAGGCTGAGCAAAAGCTGTCCAGTAACAGTTAGGGGGGCTCAGGAACCAGAGAACACCCTGCCCAGGATCCCAACCTTCCTGGTCCCCGCAATGGCTGCCTCCTCCAAGCTCAGCCCACGCCCTGGGCATCTTGGGGAGGAGCCAGGAAGGAAGCAAAAAACCACAGAAACCTGGAACACCAGCAATTGTTTCAAGGAGCAAAGAGACAAAGAGTATCAACTGTTGCAAGGAGCTGGGGAAATGGGAGCCCTCCTACACTGCTGGTGGGACTGCTGTAAAATGTCGCAGCTGATGTGGAAAGTCCTTTGGCCGTTTCCAAAATCTCAAACACGGCTTACCACCTGACCCCAATTTCCGGTCCAAGGTATTTACCCAAGACAAGTGAAAACATGGGTCCATTGAAAAACTTGTACACAACTCTTCGTAACAGACAAAAAAGGGAAGCCACCCAAATGCGCATCCACCAATAAATGAATAAAATGTGATTTGTCTATGCAGGGGAGTGCTATTTGGCCATATGAAGGAATGACGTACTGATGTGCACGACAACATGGCCGACTCTTGAAAACACTCCAGGGGAAAGAAGCTGGACACAGAAGACCACATGCTGTAGGAGTCCGTGTCATGAAGGGCCAGGGCAGGCAGGTGTATGGAGACAGAAAGTAGGCTGTGATTGCCTAGAGCTGAGGGGATTAGGTAGAAAGGGAGAGTGAACACGAACGCTGTGTTTCTTCAGGAGTCCTGAGAATGTTCTAGAGCTGATCGTGGTGATGGCTGCCCAATTCTGCAAATACACTGTCATTGAATTATACACCGTAAGTGGGTGAATTATGTCTCAGCAAAGTACAGTTGGCCCTAGGGCACCACAGGATGGACCTGTGCAGGTCCATTACTTAGATACAGATTTTTTTCTTTTTTTTTTTTTTAAAGATTTTATTTATTTATTTGACAGAGAGAAACACAGCCAGAGAGGGAACACAAGCAGGGGGAGTGACAGAGGGAGAAGCAGGCTTCCCGCCGAGCAGGGAGCTCGATGTGGGACTCGATCCCGGGTCTCCGGGATCATGACATGAGCCAAAGGCCGCTGCTTAACCAACTGAGCCACCCAGGTGCCCCTACAGATTTTTTTCAATAAGCACAGTATAGCACCATAAATGTATTCTCTTCCTTATGATTTTATTAACAACATTTTCTTTTCCCTACCTTCTATTATTATAAGGATATAACATATAATACATGTAACATATAAAATATATGTTAATTGACTATTTATGTCATTGGTAAGGTTTCCAGTCAACAATAGGCTCTTGGTAGTTAAGTTCTGGGGAGGTGAAAGTTATATGCGGGGACGCCTGGGTGGGTCAGTCAGTTAAGCATCCACTTGGCTCAGGTCATGATCCCAGGGATGGAGTCCCGCATCCAGCTCCTTGCCCAGCAGGGAACCTGCTTCTCCTTCTGTCTGCTGCTCCCCCTGCTTGTACGCGCTCGCTTTCTCTCTCTCTCTCTCTCCCTCTCTCTGAAAAATAAATAAATAAAATCTTAAAAAAAGAAAAAAGGAAAGAAGGAAGGAAGGAAGGAAGGAAGGAAGGAAGGAAGGAAGGAAGAAAGGAAAAGAAAAAGAAAGTTATATATGGAGTTTCGACTGTGCAGGAGTCAGAGCCCCTAACCTCCCCCCTGTATTGTTCAAGGTCAGATATAG
Source organism: Spilogale gracilis (assembly GCA_004023965.1). Taxonomy (NCBI): domain Eukaryota; kingdom Metazoa; phylum Chordata; class Mammalia; order Carnivora; family Mephitidae; genus Spilogale; species Spilogale gracilis. Next base: position 10,731 of record PITA01014439.1, on the reverse strand, counting down.
TTGAAAGTAGAAAAAGAAGCATAGAAAAGAGAGCATGAATAAGCAGATTGTTTTGAGGCTGTCTGGAGAGCAAATTGACTAGAGTAAACATTAACAGGCACACCAGACATTGGACGTTCATGGCTCTGCCCTGAGGAGATCTGCAGTCCACAGGTCCATGAGATAGAAGGATTTGTCCTTTTCCAGAGTTGAAATTGGAACATGCCTTGAGGAAGGAAGTTGCTAGGCTCCTGAGCACAACAGCCCGACAACGCCGGCCCCCCTAAAATGTGCCTGTTCTTCTACCTTCATTGTAGCACCCAATCATTTTTATAAGTGATGCACAGTTTGTTTCTTTGTGGAAAGCCAACTACAAGTTCTGGTGAAGGCAGTGAAGAGCATGTGGAAAAGTCTAATAAAAATGTCTATGCTTTACCAGTAGCTCTTCCTATAAGGACTAGTAAATATCTCAGACATACATCTCAAACATGACAAGGGCTGGCTTTGATGGAATCAGATAAACTGACAGAAGCAGAAACTGGGAAGCCAGGAAGGAGCACAGAGACATAACAAAATGACAATTAAACAAGAAAAGCAGGTTTCCTGGGCCCTCCCCACGCCCTCCCCAAGTGCGGTTCCTGGCACCATCCTAAGCTTGGTGGGACCCATGGAAATCCAAGCCACCTTGCCACCTGGGCACTTGAAACCCAAGCTGTAACATCAAGCCCAAACCCTTGAAAATTCTAATTTAAATTCAAAAGAGAAACAGGACTTCAAGAAAGCGGTAGAAGGCGAGTGACAAGGCCAGGCCTAATTAATCGCCACATGAATCACATTTCTGGCTACAGCTGGAAGACTAGGGAGGGCAAGAGAGGTTGGCATAGGGCAGGAGGAGGCCTACACAGGGAGGAGAGGCCATTTGAACAAGACAAATGCAAGACACTGTAAGAGCAGCCTAGAAACGTTTTTCCCTTTGATACTTTTCAATTCGATCTCCCTTTCCCATTGCAGGGGTAGCTCCTTTCGTTGGACACTGGAATCTGCGTGCCTCTGTGGGCCAGACACCTGTGAACAGGGAGGGAGACAGGTGCATTGCTGCACATGTCCCTGCCACAGCTTACTGCTGCCTCCCCAACACCGTCTATCACCCCCCTGCTAAGTCTAACACCCCTTTGACTTCCACAGCTCTCCCCAGAGTTCCTAGTGACTTGAGTCCAAACACTCCTAATACCCTCAGTCTTAGGACACCGGTAAGACCTAGCTTCCTTGTATGAGTCCTGCTGGGAAAGGCAACAAGAACTGCTGGGTGGTCTTGGTAAGGCAGCACGTGTCAGTCCTTAACTGAACGGCCAGCATCAAAGTCCCTAGAGGAAGTCATCTTCCACGACACGGAGCTCGTGGCTTGCTGTCAGACAGCCTACCAGGGAAACACGCAGGAAGCAAAAGGAAAGGGATTACCTATGTGCCAAGCTATTTGCTAGGAGCTTTAGAGGCTCTTTTAATCTTCATGATAAGGCACAAGTGAGATAAAATGATCCACGTTTTACAGTTGTAGACACAGACTTAAAGCGATTCAATTGTTTACACTCATTCACACGGTGGATTTGTTGAGTTAGGTCATGACTGCAGGTCTGTCTGATCCCCTGAACTCTGCTCTGTCCATTTACTACATGCCCTGCTTCAAGCCAAAGCCCATCAGACCTCATCTTCAAGAAATCAATGGGAATGATCATTATTATAACAGCAGCGCTTTTGCTCCAGGCCACAAGCTCCACCTGTATTATTATTAAACTTCAAAGAAGAAATCTGTCAGGGAGGGGCGCCTGGATGTCTCAGTCGGCTAAGCAGCTGCCTTTGGCTCAGGGCATGATCTCAGGGTCTTGGGATCGAGCCCGGAATCAGGCTCCCTGCTCAGCGGGGAGTCTGCTGCTCCCTCTGCCCCTCCCCCTGCCTGTGCTCTCTGGCTCTCTCTCTCTTTCTCTGTGTCTCTGTCAAATAAATAAAGAAAGAAAATCTTGAAAAAGACAGAAAAGAAACCTGTCAAGATGTGATTCCTACTCCCATTTTACTGCCATGGAAACTGAGGGCTATATCAGTGGGCTGGGCTTGCCTCCCTTTGCAGAAATTATAAGCCCCAAAATCTCACTAACTCTACAAAATCGAGATCTGCTCCTCCCTTGTGTTCATGCCCGACATGGGTCAATGGCGTTTTGCTCTACACATTCACTCAGGAACCAGGTCCACAGAAGCTCCGCCATCTTGTAGATTCAGCGAAAACACTGGCTTCCTCAACTGGCACCTGTTCTGTGCTTCCACACAGAATGAATTCCCACCAAAACGCAAAGAAGTAGACTGGGATGTGTGTAGGAGTGTGTGGATACGTGTTGAGCAATAAAAGTCACTACCACAAGTTTCAATTAGGTTACAAATATTGTGCTAAACCCCAGAGCTGAGGCTTGACCCTGGCCTCCGTCTCTCCGAGGTTCCTGACTCGTTGTGGAATCCAAAGAAGGAAGTGCTCTAAATCCATCAGACTCGCTATGTCCGTCCTGTGGTCCTTCCAATTTAGGATTTAGTGTCCTGAAGGAACACCCAGGGTTGCAGGAAACTATAAATGTCCTTACTGACCTCAATCACAGACTTTTGTACTGATTTCTCCAACCATCCCAGCATGATGTGCTCTCTCTCCTCTGCAGATTTATCCCAGCCTCTGTGGAATTGCATTTATTTCTGGCCTGTGTTGCCTCTGCAGGCAAAAGTTTTATGTTGCTTGTCTCTTCATTCATATGTTTTTATATCACCACATTCTACAAAGATTTGCTGCAGCATAAAAAAATGCATAGAAAATAAGTTTGGGAAAATAAATATGTGAGAAAATCAGAGCTGAGAAAAATTAAGATGAGAAAAATAACGTGAAGTTAAGGATAATGATATTATCCAAAGTGCTTATTGTTGGATTCGATGCACTTGCTTGGGATGAGTCAAGTATGCTTTCTAAGCTTCCAGGCAGGCAATGAAAGAGTCAAACAGATACTGCATAATTCATAAAGACCCATAAGATAAAATTCAGCCAAATATTCAGGGGAGGCTCAGATATTTGCAGTGATCGCCCCTGATAGAAATCTTCTCTTGAGCCTACCCAAAGAGGATAGAGCGTGAGAGCTTAGAGAGGGGGGAAAAAAACTTTAAGAATAGTTTCACAAAATACATGGCGTATCAAGCGCTCTGGCTAGAACTCTGAAAGACCTTGAGAACAGAGAGACCATGGGGTGATCAGAGGTTAGGAAACCTCCTCTGAAGGGAGGAAGGAACCACTTCCACCAGAAGAGGGAAACTTATGGCAAAAAGACATCAGGGAAGAAAGAAAAAAACAATGGAAACCTCAAACAAATGTTAATAACTTCATCTTTCTTTGATGGAATAGGGATGAGTCTAGATGAATGAGACTCAATTTGGAAATGAGAGGCAAAACAATATGGCAGCCAGCTCCTTTGGAGACTGCAAAGTCTAAATGGACAGAAGTAAAGTTACCCCCAGGAGGACTGAGCAGAAATACCAGGAAAATTTGGAGCCAAAGTCCAAAATCTTCCCACTATTAAATATGTAGCTAGCTGACTAATGGCCACCAGGTTACAAATAGATCTGCTTTAGGGAGTCTTGCAGGATTTCTTTACCAGACATTAAATACATTGCCCATTCTCAATGAAGCATATTAATACAACTCTGTGAGGAGTGCTGTCCCTAAATTTAATATTCTCAGGAATATAAGGAAAGAATCTGTCAATGGAAACATAATTGGAGGGGCAAGCAGGTTATATACATTATCTTTAATCCACATCACAACCCCGAGTGGTAGATATTATTGCTTTCCAATGACTACTTCACAACTATACTGAGATGAAGAACATGGAGTGACTTGAACAGTAGCATAGAGGTCATAATGGGGAATAGAGAATTCTAACTTACTACCAGCTGGTGTCTATGCCTTTTCACAACATAATCCTGCCTCTTCACACTCAGGTAAATGGGAGAAATGAATACTAAAATTAGAAATGTACTGAAATTCCAAGCCAAAATAGAAAACAACATATGCTTTTGCTCTATTTGAAACTCCCCTAAAATAATGAGATGTAAAGTTTTTTAATACTTTATTTTATTTTTTCAGTGTTCCAAGATGCATTGTCTATGCACCGCACTCACTGCCCCATGCAATACGTGCCCTCAATACCCCCCACCAGGCCCACCCATCTCCCCACCCCCTCCCTTCCAAAACCCTCAGCTTGTTTCTCCGAGTCCACAGTCTCTCATGCCTATCTGATTTAACCCAGGTCACACTGAGGCATGAATTTTTGAAGACATAAACCCATGAAGACAGAGAAAACATAAAATGAAATCATTTGGATCAAAATTTTGGAAAGTGGAAAACAGATGTATGAGTCAGAACTGATTTAGAAGGTGCAAAAACACTGAATCCTTACCTGGCAATAGGTAAAGCCAAGAAGCACCCAAATTATAACACATGACCCCTAGAAGACAGAAGAATTGGTGGGAGTCTAGTGCCGCTGGAAGCAGGGTAAAAGTGGGACTAAAAACAGGGTTAACAAGAGAGTCTGTAAAAAACAAATAAGCAGGGGCACCTGGGTGGCTCAGTCGGTTAAGTGACTGCCTTTGGCTCCAGTCATGGTCCTGGAGTTCCAGGATCGAGTCCTGCATCGGGCTCCCAGCTCCACAGGAAGTCTTCTTCTCCCTCTGACCTTCTCCCCTCTCAGGCTCTCTCTCACTCTCTCTCTCTCAAATAAATAAATACAAATCTTTTTTAAAATTGGAAAAAAAAAAAAAAAGCAAATGCCCTCCCAAACTCCACACAGCCTGGAATTGCTCCCCACTCACCAAGCAGAAACCTGGAGGCTTATCCTCTGGAGAGGATAAAGCAGAGTCCTTGGACCAGGAGCACGGGGCATATTCCTGGGTGAAAACTATTTTTAAAATAAATGGTTTAAGTGTGCACTTGCAGACAGAATTCTAAGGCTGACAGAGAACTGTCAGCTATGTCCAGATACTATAAGCCTGAGACTGGTAAGGTCTTCTTTGGGAAAAATTCCCAAAGATGCTGGCATTGAAAGTTTCCCAATAGAATAGCCCAGCCAGATCAGCCTATGTTTAATACCACTCCTAGTGTCCAAACTGCCTATTGGTCTTATAGGCCCACTACTGATTATAAGTGAATAATGAAGGAGTACTAGACATCTGAAGAAAGCATCCAACATGAGTGCCAGCCACCAAAACAGAGAAAAACAAATTGGAAGAAAAAAAGGCCATGCAAAAGAAGATGACATCAAAACAAACTATCATTAATATCCTCAAATAAATAAGATATTATATCTATGAAATAAGAAGAACTATTTATTAAGTTATCATTCAGAAAACCAAAAAAAGGGATTCTTGGAAATTAAAAATATGAAAACAGGGGTGGCTCAATTGGTCAAGTGTCTGACTGGTGATTTCGACTCAAGTCATGATCTCATGGGTCCTGAGATCAAGCCCTGCATCAGACTCTGCACTCAACAGGGAGTCTGCTTGGGGTTCTCTCCTCCCTCTGCCCCTCACCCTACTATGGTGCACTCTCTCTCTCTCTATCTCTATCTCTCTCAAGTACATATTTTTTAAAAATATATGAAAACAGATATGGGAAACTCAATAGAAGATCTGGATTATAAAATGAGGAAATACCCTAGATTAAATTAAAAGATAAGAGAGTAAGAAATATAAAATATTAGAATTTTAAAATGACCACATGTCAAAGATTTTATTTAACTCATCCATTAGTGAAGAATCCTTAAAATGTTGCAAATCATTCAATGGAGAAATCAAATAACATACATATTGGACATATGAACAATCAAGAAGGCTGAAATGAATGTGTTAATAGATCCAAAACTGGCTTCTTGGGAAAAGAGGGGACTCAATCTGCACCAGCACCAGACAAAAATCTATTTTCTATTGCATCTCTATGGAAAAGATCATTTGCATTGTTATCCATTTTCTACAATTTACAGAGTTGTAAAATAACTCAAAGCCAATGAAAAGTAGAGGCCCTTTCCAGAATCAGAATACCCAGAAGAGTGCACTAAATAGAATTCTCACTCTTTTTCCTGATAGAGAAAAGAGGAGAAAAATAGAAGATGAAGATGCTTAACCAATTGAGACACCCAGGCACCCCAAAAAGAGTCCATCTTTTATACATTTATCAAAACTTGTGTAACTGATTGCTTAAAATGTTTGCATTCATTATATGCAAAGTAAACCTCAATAAAGTTGATGTGTTTTAAAAAGGGACCTTAACTAGTACCTATCAGAATGAATGAACTAAGACCCACACAAAAACTTTTATCAGGAAACTGTAAATCTCTGGAAACAAAGAGAAGATTCTATAAGTTTTTCTAGAATAAAAATATCATGTAAAAATAGGATTTTAAAACGTCAAATGATTTCAAACTTTTTAAAAGGTAGACAATAACTAAAGCCTTCAAAATTATGAAAGAAAGCTATTTCTAATTTAAAGTTCTGTACTCAGCTAAGCTATCATACACATATGTAAAGTCCCCCCCAAAAACTATCTCCCTCATATCACTTCTCGGGAAGCCAATGGAGGCTTTGTTCCACCAAATTAAGACAGTACACATAGAGAAAAAGTCTGGGACTCAGCAGAGGAAAAACGTGAGGGTCATCCCTTGAAACATGATACATGATGATGCTGGTCACCAGATGCTTCAAGCAACCAGTGCCCATAGGAGCAGGTGAACAGTCCCCAGGAGATAGTCCTTCCAGAAGATGAAACTGATAGGATGGCTAATGCATCTGAACCTCTTGAGAAAAAATTTAGGTAATTGGCAGAGTTTGGAGATTGAATAAACAATAAATAGAAAACTGGGCAAGTAAATAAAAAATAAGACCATTCTTAACTCCAAAAGAAAACAGAAATATTGGGGCTCAAGGAAGACTGCCCCAATGTGGCATATTAATTATTTTGAATTAAACTTACTTTTTTAAAAAACCAGAGCAAGAAGAACACTTTGACCCTTCTTTATCTCCAGGTAACAGGAAATATACCCCCCATGTGAAAGGTACCTTCCCTGCACCAGGATGTAGGGAGACATCCTATTGTCAGACAGGGAATTCAGGGCCTGTATAGGGAAGAAACCAATACAAACAAATTATGTTACTTTTATTCATTTACTACTCCAATCCATATTTCTCTTTAGAATTCTTTATTAATTGATACTCTGAAACAAAAGTTTTCTCATCTTGTCAATTCCTCACAGATTTATGTTTCTTTGCCTAAATGTATTAAAGCTATATGCTTTTGTAATTTCCTTGGGTCTCAACTTTATTACTGGACCTCCATAAATACATTATTAAACTTTGTGGTTTTTTCTTCTGTTAATCTGCTTCATATCAATTTAATTCTTAGACCAGCCAGAAGAACCTGCAGTGTAGAGAAAATTCTTTTCTCCCCAACAAAGGCAACATAGGAAAATAAATGTAATCTTAGACAATTACTTGACCAGCTGTAGATGTCTGTATATGTTCATAGTAATGGAAATACCAAATAATGAGGTAACTGGCATTCTAATATAATTATATTGGAAAGATAGAGGACTTGAGAAGAGTCTATGTGTTTAAGTGGTGGTGTGAAAGAGACACATTTATCTTCTGCAAGGAAGAGTTGATAGAGACTCTGAAATTTTTTCAAGAAACAGCATATGAAACATGTTATTTGGTCATATGGAAATAATACAAAAAGAATTGGCTAAAAGAGATTATAAGGGCTTACATATGTGGCAGGGTAAAATGGAAGGCACTCAGAGCAGCATAGGAGAGTGCTACTTTCCTTTTTTTAAAATTTTATTTATTTACTTGAGAGAGAAAGAGCATAAGCGGGGGAAGAGGCAAAGGGAGAAGGAGAAAGAGAATCAAGCAGACTCAAGCTATGAGGGGCTTGATCCTAGGACCCCAAGATCATGATCTGAGCTGAAGTCAGACACTTAACCAACTAAGCCACGCAGGCACACTGAGAATGCTGTTTTTCTAATAGATTCCTTTTTCTCTTTAAGTCATATGCATGTACAACTTTGACCAACATAATTTTTTCAGAAGCATAAATTGACAGGGCACGTGGGTGACTCAGTAGGTTAAGCATCTGCCTTCAGCCCCGGTCATGATCCCAGGGTCCTGGAATAAAGTCCCATATCTGGGCTCCTTGCTCAGTGGGGAATCTGCTTCTCCCTCTCCCTCTGCCCCTCGCCACTGCTCATGCTCTCTAGCTCTCACCCCCACCTCTCAAATAAATAAATAAAATCTTTTTTTAAAAAAAGAATACATTGGCAAAGCTGTTTTATAGGATTTTCATGACAGGGAAAGTCAGATTTCCTTTTGTTGGTTCCAAACATCCATCTACCAAGTTTCCAAGGGACACTCAATCTTAATACCCCAGAGTTAACTCCAAACCATAGCTGGCCAAAGATGTCATGCTCCAAACAGAAGCAAAGTAACCCACTCTCTGAATTTTTGCCTTTAATAATACAAGACACAAGCCCCTCTGGTTGGGAAGAGGCCTGATGTGAGACTCAGAACATCAATATTTTATTTCCCATTCATCAATCATTCACCACCTGCCGGCAAACAGCACCTTCCAGGGGGTGTCTCCTGGTCTCTGTCCAGCACCAGGACTATCAATATTCTATGGTTGGGAGATGAAGTTGTACCCAGGCACATTATCTCTGCCTAAGAAGCACACACAAAAAAGCTCATCCTTCCTCTAGGCAACTACTGAAGTACATGATAGGCAATACCCTCAGGTGACTCCAGCTCGCCCTGTGAGCCCAACCTGAACACCGCGTGCTGGAGGACAATGCACTTGCATAGACGTACTTCCACAGAAGGAGATCGGGGCAACATTTCAAGTGCCCTCAGCATCGTCGCTCAGCTGTTCACACTACTCTTCAGCCAGAACATCATCCCCTCTCTGACCTTCAGTGCCAGCCAAGGTATAAATTGAAGTATTGGTTGATATGTATTGATAAGTATTGGTTTATACCTAAAATCCCTTTCATTCATCAAAAAACGCTTACTGAAGAAAACCAATGAGCCAGGTCGTCAGAGAGGTTCTGGAACACAAGTAGACATAAGACATATTTGCGGACATCCTATGCCTATCTTCATGGAAATAGTAGTGCCATCTCTCATTCTCTGACCATTTGCTCTATACCAGCCACTGTCTAGAGCATTTTATATATGCCTCCTTCCATTTACCTATAGAATGAAAAGGCAATTAAGCTAGATTTCAAGGGTAGATAAATAGTTACTCTAAGAAACTTCAGCTTAGATTTTACTTATTTTTTCCTTATCAAGTGTATTGAGAAATAATTGGCATGCAATAAACTGCATCCGTTTACAGAGCACAATTCTATGGGTTTTGACGACTATACTTGCCCCTGAAACTCCCAACACAATGAAGACACAGGGCACTTCTATCACCCCCAGAAGATTCCTTTTGTATTCCACCCCCCACCCTTCATCTCTAAGCCGTCACTGATCTGCTTTTTGTCACTATAAATTAGGTTGTATTTTATATAAATGGACTCATACAAAATAAACTCCTTTGTGTCTGGTTTCTTGCATTCAGCATAATGATTCTGAGATTCACCCATGTTGTTTCATGTATCACGAGTTCATTCTTATTTACTGCTGAGTGGATTTCCGTTATATGGGGAGACCACACTTTGTATCCCTCTTCGTCTATTGATGGACATTTGGACTGTTTCCACTTTTTAGCTGTTGCAAATAAAACTGCTGTGAACATTCACGTCCGAGTCTTTGTGTGGAAACGTGTTTTCATTTCTTTCTGGTAAATATCTAGAAGTAGAATGCCTGGATTGTATGGGAGATACATGAAGTCTTTCCTTTTTAGTATAGTTTGGTTATCAAATACATGGCTCTTTTCAATCACACACCAAGAATAGATGGTTTCCAAAAGATGCCCAGTTTTATTTGTACTACATGGTCAATGGGAAACTAGTAGGCACCAAAAGTAAATAAATGATTATGTGGCTCTGAATGTCATTCATTGTTATAATCACATTTATTTGCATCATCAGGGAATAAGTGAATCCATGTAAGTAAATTTTCTCAAAGCTAAAACTTATCGTTTCAATCTTCTTTTAAAAATTACCTATTTCTGATCTTATCAGAAATCTAGTAGCATTGCTGATCCTCTCTAGAAATCGTTTTGGAAGTTTTACCACCTTGTTAAAGTGTGTTTTGTCTCATTTCCCTGTGTCAAATGTCCATTCAGAAACCTCATACTGGTTACCCAGCGTTGTCCACTTAGCCTTCCGAGGGAAGCTGTTCATCCTTACGCTGAGGTGCTGGGGTGACTCTAGGTTCATCTCCTGCTTGGAGATGTCCTGCTTCTGTCCCTCCAGGTCCTCAGTTCTCTGAACTGTTAACACACTTACCCAGTCTTCACATACACACACACACATGCATTTCTGCTAAGCTCTTCTTAAATCTCCAAGTGAGGTATGCAAGCAAATAACCAAGGTGTGTAATTCAGTCAAAAGAAACATCTGCAACTGTGCACCAAGATATTATATAAGGATATTCGCAGCAGTGGTGTTTTTATATCAGGGTGGGTTGGGGGTGGGAGGAAACAACCAAAATACCTCTTTTTTTTTTTTTTTTTTTTTTTTT
>PITA01014438.1:19010-53688 GCA_004023965.1 Spilogale gracilis | reverse complement strand
AGCAAGGATCTTGTTGAGAATCTTGGCATCCGTATTCATCAGCGATATTGGTCTGAAGTTCTCCTTTTTGATGGGGTCTTTGTCTGGTTTGGGGATTAGAGTGATGCTGGCTTCATAGAAAGAGTCTGGAAGTTTTCCTTCCATTTCTATTTTTTGAAAGAGCTTCAGGAGAATAGGTGTTATTTCTTCTTTGAATGTTAGGTAGAATTCCCCAGGGAATCCGTCTGGGCCTGGACTCTTGTTTTTGGGGAGGTTTTTGATCACTTCTTCGATCTGGTTACTGGATATAGGTGTATTCAGATCGTCAATGTCTTCCTGTTTCAGTCTTGGAAGCTTATAGGTTTCTAGGAATGTATTCATCTCTTCTAGGTTGTTAAACATATTGGCATATAATTGTTGATAGTAATTTTTGATGATTGTTTCTATTTCCTTGGTGTTAGTCGTGATCTCTCCCCTTTCATTCATGATTTTGTTAATTTAGGTCTTCTCCCTTTTCTTTTGGGTTAGTTTGGCCAATGGTTTATCAATCTTATTGATTCTTTCAAAGAACCAGCTTCTAGTTTCTTTGATGCATTCTACTGTATCTCTAGTTTCTGATTCATTCATCTCTGCTCTAATCTTTATTATTTCCCACCTTGTGTGGGGAGTTGGTTTAATTTTTTGTTGATTTTCCAGTTCTTTAAGGTGTAATGAGAGTTGGTGTATTTGGGATTTTTCAGTTTTTTTGAGTGAGGCTTGGATGGCTATGAATTTCCCCCTTAGCACGGCCTTTGCTGTATCCCATAGGTTTTGGATCAATGTATCTTCATTCTCATTGGTTTCCATGAAGTGTTTCAGTTCTTCTTTAATTTCTTGGTTGATCCACATATTCCTGAGTAGGCTCGTCTTTAGCTTCCAAGTGTTTGATTATCTCCTGAACTTTTTATGGTGATTGAGTTCCAGTTTCACAGCGTTGTGGTCAGAGAATATGCAGGGAATAATTTCAATCTTCTGGTATCAGTTGAGCCCTGATTTGTGACCTAGTATGTGGTCTATTCTGGAGAAATTTCCATGTGCACTCAAGAAGAATGAGTATTTTGCTGTTTTAGGGTGAAGTGTTCTGAATAATTCTATGAGATCCAGCTGGTCCAATGTGTCATTCAAGGCTCTTGATTCTTTGCTGTTTTTCTGTTTAGATGATCTGTCCATTTCTGAGAGTGGTGTGTTAAGATTAGTGTATTTGCATCAACAATGTCTCTTGAAAGCAGAAGTCCTTAATTTTGTTGAAGTTAATTGTCTAATTTTTTTTTTTAATTTATTTATTTATTTATTTATTTATTTGACAGAGAGAAACACAGCTAGAGAGGGAACACAAGCAGGAAGAGTGAGAGAGGGAGAAACAGGCTTCCCTCCAAAACTCATTTCCAGATCTCAGAACTCTGGCTATGGCCAACAGGCTTCCCACTGAGCAGGGAGCCTGATGTGAGTCTCTATCCTGGAACTCAGGGATCATGACCTGAGCTGAAGGCAGACGCTTAATGACTGAGCCACCCAGACTTCCCAATTTTCTGATTTTTTTTTAATGGATTATGTTACACTTTTGTGTTACAGCTAAAAAATTATTCCTTAACCCAAAGTCACAAAGATTTTTTCCTATGTTTTCTTCTAGAAATTTTATTAGGTCTTTCATGTACATCTATAATCTCTTTTTTAGGATATTTATTTGAGAGAGAGAGAGAGAGAGAGAGAGAGAGAGAGCAGGTGCATGTACAGGAAGGGCAGAGGAAGAGGGAGAGGGGGAATCTCAAACACTTCCCCACTGACCTGAAGTCCAACCCATCATGAGCTGAACCAAAATCAAGAGTGAGATACTTAACTGACAATGCCCTTCAAGCGTCCCATATTCTCTCTTGGATTGTTTTTTTTTATATGATGCAAAGTAGTTATGGATGTCTTCATGGATCCCCAATTATTCTAGCTCCATTTGATGGAAAGACTATTCTTTTTTCACTGAAATGCTTTTGCAACATTTTCAAAAGTCAATTGACAATATGTGTGGGTCTGCTTTCAAAGTTTCTCTTCAGTTCCCTTCATCTCTCTGTATTGATGGCAGTACCATTCTTTCTTGATACAGTAACTTTATAATAATTTATAGAGTCAAGTGGTATAACTTTTCCCACTTTATCTTTTTCAGAATTGTTTTGGCTGTTTTGGTTCTTTTGCCTTTCTGTTTGAATTTTAGAAAAGCTTGCCTGTATGTAAGAAAAAGGCTCTGGCAATTTTATTGGGATAGTGTTGAATCCATAGGTCAAATTAGGGTGAATTAACACAGTAATGATATTGAGTTTTCTAATTAAGGAAAATGGTATATTCTCCATTTATTTAGATCTACTTTAATTTCTCTCACAAGGTTTTGTCATTTTCAGCATACAAGTCTTAGAGATAATTCACTACAATTTTACCTAAGCATTTAATACCCTGAAAATATTGTAAATGGTATTTTAAAATTGTCATTTCCAATTTCTCATTTGTTTTAGTATATATGATCTTGTATTGTACAGACTTGCTATACTCTCTTACTAGTTCCAATGCTTTCTTCTCTAAATTCAACTGGATTTCTTACGCAGATGTTCATAAACATCTGAGGGAAAATGTAGTATATTTCTTTCTTTCCAATCTTGATGGTTTCTAATTATTTGACTATCAATTTGACTTATGCTGACTAGAACATGCAGTAAAATGTTTAATAGAGGTTATGAGAGCAAACATTCTTGCCTTATTCCTGATCTTACGGTGAAAGCATTCAGTTTTTCACTTTTAAGTACATTAGCTCTAGTTGTTTGATAGATACCCTTTGATAGGTTGAAAAAGTTCTCCTCTCTAGTTTGCTGAGAGTTTTTATAAGGAATAGATTTGGAATGTTATTAAAAAGCTTATTTTGCATCTTTTGAGATAATATAGTTTTATTATTTTAGTCTGTTAATATGGAGAATTAAATAGATTGCTTTCCTTTTTTAAAAAAACAAAATATTTATTAATTATTTGAGAGAAAGAGAATGAGAGAGAGACCCTGAGATGGGGGAGGGTAGAGGGAGAACCAGACTCCCTTCTGAGCAGGGAACCCAATGTGGGGCTCAGTCCTGGGACTCCAGAATCATGGCCTGAGCCAAGGCAGTCGCTTAACTAACTGAGCCCTTAGGCACCCCATCGATTGCTTTTCTAATGTGAAATCAACCTTTTTCATTCCTGGGCTCAATCATGATTGGTCATGGTGTAGTATATTTTTATACATTATTGTATTGATTTGCTAAATTAAAAAAAATAATTTTCGCATCTATGTTTATGAAGGAAATTTTCTTGTCTCGAAATATTTTTGCATATTTGATATAGGAATAATGCTGGCCTCATGGAATAAGTCGAGAACTATCCCTTCCTCTTTAATTTTCTGGATGAGTTTGTGTAAAATTGTAGAAAAACTAATGAATCAAAAGTTCATTTTTTACTATAGAAAAATTGACAGTCCTTTAGCTGGATTGACTAAGAAAATAAGATGATTCAGATGAGTAAAATCGGGGACAAAAGAAGAGACACTATGACCAACTTTACAGAAATACAAATATTTATAAAGGAATACTACAAAAAACTACATACCAACAAATTAGAAAATGTGGATGAAATAGACAAAATCCTAGAAAGACATAAATTTCAAAAGACATAGAAAATCTGAGTAGATCTGTGACACAATTGACTTAGTAATTTAAAAACTTCCCAGAAAGGGGCGTCTGAGTGGCTCAGTTGGTTAAGTGACTGCCTTTGGCTCAGGTCATGATCCCGGATACCCGGGATCGAGTCCCACATCGAGTCCCACATCGAGTCCCACTCAAGTCCCACATCGAGTCCCACATCAAATCCCACATCGGGCTCCCTGCTCAGCGGGAAGCCTGCTTCTCCCTCTCTCACTCCCCCTGCTTGTGTTCCCTCTCTCCGCTGTGTTTCTGTCAAATAAAGAAATAAAATCTTTAAAAATAAAATAAAATAAAAACTTCCCAGAAGAAAAGCCCATGCCCAAATGGCTTTTTTTTTTTAAATGAATTTTATGAAACATTTGAAGAATGGACACTAATTCTTTACAAACTCTTCCAAAAAAAAATGACAGAGGAGGGAACATTACCCATTTCATTCTCTTAGTTTAGTAGTTCCTTCATACAAAACCAGACTACAGTATTTCAGTGAAAGAAAATGACAGACCAACTTTTCTTATGCATATAGAAGCAAAATTCTCAACAAAATACAAGCAAATCAAAGGAATAATATGTAAAAGATTATATACCATGAGTAAGTGGGATTTATCGTAGGAATACACAATTGACTTAACATCTGATAACCCATCAATGTAATATAGCATGTTACTAGAAAGAGGATTGAAACATATAATCATGTTAATAGTTGCAGAATAAAAGATTTGACAATATCCAACATTGTTGTATGATTAAAATGCTCAATAAACTCTGAATAGAGGCAACTTCAACCAGATAAAGAGCAGGTATGAAAACCCCACAGCTAACAACACAGTTAATGGTGAAAAAATGAACGGTTTTCTCCAAGGATCAGGAAATGACAGGCATGTCTGATCTCACCACTTCTATTCAACTTTGTCTGTCGATTGTATAGATACACTGTTTTATTTATCCATTCATCTGTTGATGGATATTTCGGTTTTTCCCACTTTATGGATATTATGATCATCTGCCCAAGGTTTGGGGTGGACCTGTTTTCATTTCTCTTAGCTGCCAGTATAATTGTTGGGTCATATGGTAACTTATGTCAAACCATTGAGAATCTATGTTTTCCAAAGTGGCTACAACTTTTCACATTCCCACCATTAATGTATGAGGGTTTCAATTTTTCCATATTCTCATTTCATCCTAGTGAGTGAGAGGTAGAATCTCACAGTTTTGAATTGTGCTCCCATAATGGCTAATGATGTTGAGCATCATTTTGTGTACTTACTGGCCAAGTGTGTGTCTTCTTTGGAGAAATGTTACCACAGATTATCTACTTTTAAATGGAATATTTATTTATTGTTGAGTTGTAAGTCTTTTATATATTGCTGTATATTTTCATATATTCTAGATCCAAATCCCTTCTCAGATACATGATTTGCAAATCTTTCCTCCCAATGTGTGAATATCTTTTCACTTTCTTAATAGTATGACTTGCAACATGGAAGATTTTAGCTTGTATGAAGTCCAATTTATCAGTTTTTTTTTCTATTCTCGTTTTTGCTGTCATATCTAACAAACCATCACCTAACTTAAGCTAATGAAGATTCATGTCTGCTTTATTATGAATGTTGACAAATGAATTAATAACAGTTTGTGCGAACTGTTATTTGTTGAAGTAAAAGGGATAGATAGTTTCTTTACAGGAACTAAGTAGAAAGTAATTATAAGACTCATAAGTAATTACCTCAAGGAGAAAAAAGATGAGTCAAAGAAAAGACTAAGGAAAAAGTCACATAAAATTAAAACATAGAAATATATATTAGAAAAGAAATACCTCTATAAGTTGGGCCAAATTTAATATTTAAAATTAGTCAGCTAAGTGTCTAACTCCTGGTTTCAGCTCAGGTCATGATCTCAGGGTTGTGGGATCGAGTCCTGCATTAGGCTCTATGCTCAGCAGAGCTTTTCTCTTCCTCTCCCACTCATGCTCTATCTAAAATAAATAACTAAATCTTTAAATATATATATATATATAAATAAAATTAAGGGTAACAATATTAAGGATCTATCATGAAAAAGAGATAATAATTTATCTTTTAAAATTTGCTTACTCTATACAGAGAAACCATTTGATATGTTTTATGTATCAGTTGGTCATGTGAAACATAACGCTCTGCTTACACTAAAATCAGGAAATATGTAGGTGGAGAAGAATATAATAAATTGAAAGGTACTGAGTAAAACTTATTTGGCTATTTATTTCTTTCCCAAATATTTCTTTATGCAATCAGTTGACCAGACTGGCCAGTTGCTTTGCAACTGAATTAAACTAAAACCAATTAATGGGTCTCAGGAATATAGAGATCAAATCAGCTGAGGTTCTTCTTCTTCTCTTAGTCTCCTTCGGTCTTGGGAAAAGAAAAAAAAAAAAACAACTTAGGAATACAAAAATGTTAGTGTGTTAATTTAGCTCATTTTCTAAATGCAAGAGGCATACAGTAAATGTGACATATAATAGTGGAGAAGGAATGAAAATCAATTAGAGTTGTGAATATTTAGAGTCATTCTATTTGGGCTTAGTGAAAATTTCGCACATACCTAAAATAATGCCATCACATAATTAGAAAATCTGATATAGAGATGTAAAAAGGTAGAGGGGGAAAATACAGAGAGATTTTTTGAATTCTACAATGGAATAAATTGCCATGGTAGAGTGTAAACTAATCAGAGCATATCCAATGCTGTAAGGTTACTACTATAAATAAACACACAGATCCACACACACTCAGATCTGATGGCCTTCCTGCAAGATGAACTTTATGCTCATGTGTCTCCTGAAGGTCGCTACCTTTTAGAAATTCAGCCAATTCTCCTACTTTGGGATTTCTAAAAAAAGATAAGTATTTGCTTTCCTCTCTTCTCTGCCCCTGGAAGTATACATGTATATATACATATACTTATGTATTATTCATACACAATATTATTAATAATTATATGTATAGGTAATCTCCCAATTTCATGCTCATTTGAGCTCTTTCCCCAGTGACACACCAGGGAATAGAATGGGAGAAAAAAAGATGCAACACAAAAATGAAGTCATAACAAAAAGCCAAAGATCATTTCTACCTGGAGAAAAAAACTAATTTTCTAACTGCAAGCAGGTGGAGAAATGTGATGCCCAGGCTCAGTCTATCCTCCAGGATGTTTGTTTGTTTATTTATTTATTTATTTATTTAGGTGTGCAGAAGTATTTAAAACATTTTGAGCTGGCTGCCAACCCTTGGAGAGCAGAATGTTTCACATCAAAATCCAGATTCCTGGCATCTTTTTTGAGAATTAGAAGCTCTGGAAAGAGAAATCTAAATCCCTTAAGGCACCTGTGGGCTAGCCAGCTGTTGGCAGCAGGAGAGCCTCCTGAGGAAGGCCTGTGCCCCTCCAGCTTACTGCTGGGTCCCCCTTCTCCAGTCCACTCATTTGTATTCCCTGCCTGACCCGTGTGAGCATTTTTGGGTTTGCATCCATGTTTTAGACCCAAATTAACTGCTTTCCTCTGTTTTATAGCCAGCAATTCTCTCAGCATTCAATTAAAATAAATTACAAGCCTAGAAGCAGTCTGTTTTTCAGAAATGAAAAGAAATTTTTAATATTGCTTTCACAGTTAATATGTAATCACTGAGTAAATTGGTACAATGCTTAGAGCTTCTTAGGATCCTGTTCCGGAAGGAATATAAAAAAGTCATCCTTGTTTTCATATGAATTGTTCAAACACAGCCTCCATTTAACGTCTTGGGCAAAATGAGAAAAGCAGGATGTGTTTTTGTTGTGGAGACCAGGGTGACAAAACAAGTGAGAACAGGTGTGTAAACAGCAGTAGGAAGTAATGAAAAACAAGATTGCTAAGATTACAAAGGCCAGTCACATTTTATGATGGCTTGGGGCAAAAATGGAAAAACCTTTCTCATAGTCATTGTATCTACAGGCTTCAGTATTCATTTTCTCTTACGAATTAAAAATTTTTAAGAACCATCAAAAGGCTTTCCCCTTTTCCATAGATACTTTGAAATCTCCTGTGCAGAGAGTGTGGCCTAACAGGGAGCAGTGATCCTGGTTGAAATGTAAAACCAAACCAGAATCAAAACGTGCTTTTGAATGTAATAGAGTTCCAAAGGAACTGCAAGCCATAAAGTTGAAAACCTCTCTGTTTATGGAATATATCTTTCACGTTGAAGGGAAATTCTAGACCCCAGGAAAATCTTTGAAGGGTATCAAATTTAAAGACCCTAAGCTCTCCTCAGAAGCTTTACAACATCAACCTATTTCAAAGTTTTGATCTGAAATCAGGTAAACCTCTTGAGACAGAAATTTCATTGGAACAAAAAGGCAAGCAAAATGAAATGCAGGTACCTGCTAATGGCACACAAGTGTAATTGAAGCTCTCCGACCTTTACTCCTGAAATTCCCCGGGAGGCACAGCTAGGGGCTCAGCCACATCCAGTACTCTTGTTATGAGAACACACATCATAGGAGAGGGATTGCCCTGAAAAACATACCAGTAAAATCCAGGCAAGGGTCATGAGATGTCCCCCTTTGCATTACAAACATGTATCTTTATTTCATTCGTTTGTCATTTAACTTCTAGGCTTCCAAAAATTCCTTCATTAAATCAGTATCATAATAACATACTTTTACATGAACTTAAACTTCTTTTTGGAGTTATCTTTTTAAAATAATTTATTTTATTTTATTTTTTCAGTGTCCCAAGATTCATTGTTTATACACCACACCCAGTGCTGCCCTTCATTATACCCACCACCAGGCTCCCCCAGCCCCCCACCCACCTCCCCTCCAAAACCCCCAGGTTGCCTCTCAGAGTCCATAGTCTCTCATGCTTCATCTCCCTCTCTGAAATGAAATTTTAAAAGATCATGAAGAATGGATGGAAAAATCTACACATGACCAAGGGCACGAATGAAATTAATAACCTGGAACTGTTAGAATAATATCCGTTTGGCTAAAATCTCACATGACGAGTTTAATGTCTACACATATCCACATTAACCAAAGAGAGGGTTTTTAAAGTTAGCATTCAAATACGAAGGTCAATTAAGGATAGAACATGCCTCTTTTGGGGAAAGATAATAAAAGATGACACAGGGGGACACAGATAGCACTCAACTCCTTCTACCTTCATCTAAGAAAAAGACCTTCAAAGTTTTGACCACAGGTTGTTGTGATATAGGAGGAAAGCCCAAAATCCACATGAATCGATGCCAGGAAGTTGCATAGTATTTCACAGCCAGTAGAATTAATCACGGACAGAGATGAAAATGGGACTGATATCACAAGAGTAGAAAGGATATATCCGAATCTCTAAAAAGCAGAAATGTCGAAACTCAGGCACATAAATTTAGTATCAATTGGGTAGTAAATAGGTTTCAGAAAAGTAATGAACACATAATCCAAGATAAAATAGAAGAATCTCGAAGTTGGTAATTTGAGTTAAAACAAACACAGTTTCTCTTCAAAATACCATTAGTAGGTTGATATTCCAGTAAAAGAAATGTTATAGATAATTGCTTTCTTCAAACAGTTTGATGAAATCTCCATGAATTTCCCTGAAGAAACTGTATGATTCACTGCTATCCTATGATAGGGGTATTGTAATCACACAAAATGATCACGAGAGAAAATTACAGGAAGGAAGAGTGAAAACTATATGTAATAACTCTAATGTCTATAAATTATAGCACAAAGTCCAGTCAGTAAAGAAAGGGAACTTGAGATTGTTCAGCAATGAAGTGACTCTGAGAGCTTAGGGAAAATTGAGACTTGCTGCTATTCTAGAACAGAAGGGACTCAAGCAAGATTGAGACTTGTTAGGAAGAAAGGCAGAGAAGCAGTGTGCTTAGAGACTTCCCTGCGGGAAGATACACAACCCAGAAGATGAGCTACATCGGGGAACATTTTGAATAATAAGAAGAGGACCAGAAATGAAGGTGCTGTGGTACGGCTGTGTAAGTGTGCTAAAGACAGCGAGGTTGGAGAGTGAGAGAAGGTGGTGGGGCCACTGGGCCAGGCTTTCAGGGGGTTATGGTGGGAGGCCTTGGGTCCCCGGATAGCTGTGAGAAATGTTTAATCAGAAGTAGAGCATTCAAAATGTTATTTTCCACCTTTCTGAAGAAAAGAAATGATAAGGGAAACTGTTAGCCCAAATTTCATTTTTACCAACTTGGAAAAATCGGTGAGTTTAATCCCAAGGGTGTCAGACTTACTTGGTGTCTAACTCTACTAGGGATTTTTTTTTTTTTTAAATCATCATGAATGTAGTAGAAATCCTATTTCTGCATGACCTCTTTTCAGAATATTTAATATTTAAGTATCCTAGGCAGTTAAACAGTTTAACACTTTAAACCAAAACACATCCTTTGTTCTACAGATGTGCACTTAAGTCAAGATGCCTGGGAGGGAAAAGAAAACAGTCTCTAAAATTCGAAAGAAAATAATACTTTTTGTTGTGCTTTGTTTTGGGAGAAATGGTATAGATGTAATTGCACTAATACAATATAGTAGCTGATGTGTAACTAGTAAGATCCAAAATATCAGTGGCTTACAAAATAGAAGCTATTTCTCACTCATAAATTTCCATCATAGTGATTGAGGGTAAGGTAGGTTGTTCAGGGAGTAGGAAGGAAGATCTGCTCCATGTAGTCATTCAGGGCCCCAGGTGGATGGAGGCTGTATTGCCTACATTGTGTGGTTTCTGTGTTTGCTCTGATCATCAAGAAAAAGGGCATGAAAAATATATGGGAGTTGTATATGGGCTGGTCCTAGAAGTAGTATATATCCTTGTGCCAAATTCCACTGGCACAGTTATGTGGTTATTCTCCACTGACCACACGGGTGCAAGGGGAATTTGGACTTGTAAACACTGTCTGAGCAATTAGTTCCCAGCAACAGCTCTAAAATCATAGATGGGAACATCAGCCTTTGGTGGAAACCCAGTTTTCTCTGTCACACGTATGTGAAGTTATTTTGATATAGACCATTGAAAAAAAATCTATTGGTGTAAAGATACTCCTTTTCTTTACTGATACTTACTGAACAGTGGAGATCCTTTGGAAAACACCAAATACTATTTTTTATGGAGGAATCATTTTTAATGCTCTGAGGGCCACCGTTAACAAACATTTAAAATATTATCTCATTGAATTATAGAATTTTAGAACTAGAAGAAAACTCAGATAATATCTGGTCCCATAATATTTTCTGATTGAGAATTACATGTATATTATGCAGTTAGGTTATACATTTATTATTGAGTGCAGAAATATATGAAGCTAGTCTTTTCTTGCGCCTAAATGAAACCCACATAAAAGGTGAGGCGCTTAATGAGTAATGTTAACTGTTTTACTTTTCTAGACTGTTAGACATATCCTCACTCTGACATTGTGAAGTGTGCAAAGGGACAATGATAATTTTGCAGCTTGTCCCATGTGCCTATGTTATTTGATTTATGTGCATACCTGCCTCCTATGATGCTGTCTGAATTCATAAATCTGAGTAAAAGAACAGGGACCCATAACTCAAAGAGGATGAGACGGGCTACACCCTGAGGCTGAGAATGTACTGTGGAGCTAGAGCTCTGTTCCCTCATGAATACCCATGGGCATCAGAGTTGCTAAAGGTTAGGCATTCATCACAAAGGGTCCCAGTCAGGATACATGGCAGGGTTCCAAAGATAGATTTTTTTTTCCCCTCCAAATTTTGCATAGTACACAGAACAATTTTTGTTGTTTTTGCTTTTTTTACAATAAGGTAAATTTGATGCAATCTTGTGCTCTGCTAATGTGTATCTGCTCATCATGCAGAACTATTTGTCAGTGCCTACTATGTGCAGAACGTTAGCCTATATAGTTATTATGGGGAGAGAAAAAATTAAAAGGTACAAAGTACGAGATCTCAAATTCATCATTTAGTAAAAGGACATGACAAAGCTCAGGAAAAATATATGGGCCGTGTATGAGAAAAGTCTTAAGGATATAAAGCACCTAGTAGTACAGAAATCCAGAAGAGGGAGAGTTCACTGAGTATAAAGTACTGAAGAACCGTTGTAATATAAGTAAGACAGATAATATGACCACAGTGCAGCTGATGTGCTTTATATTCGTAAAAAGCTTTTGGAGGAGCTCCAACCTTATCACTTTTCCCATCTTTGGTCTGCCTCTATTTTTGTTCTTATTATAATTAGGTTTGTATCTCAGTATTTAGTACAATGCGTATGAACATTAGGATTTATGTCAAGCACTTGATTTTATTCTGTCACAGACAGTGGTCTCCTCTGTGGCCAGTCAGAAATAAATGCCCTGGCTTTCGGATATGAAACTTAGGTATTCCCTTAATTGGTTCATTCAACAAGTAATTTGAACATGAAATATTTATTAGGCTTTTATGCTGTGCCAGGTACCATTCTAGTAGTAGGAATACAATATAAAGAAGAACAGATGGGGAAGTCAGGATGGCTGAGTGGGTCTAAGGTGCCATACTCTGGAGAGAGACCCTAGGCCTCACCCACTTGAAACTCCCAGGCTGTGAAGTAGACAGACATTTCCACCTACAGTGATGTGAAATTAAAGTAAGTACTGTGATGAAGAAAGCACAGTGCTCCTTCAAAACCCACAACAAAAGACTCCAGCCTTGTCTCCTGGAGGTCAGGGGAGAGCTTCTGTAGGAAGCTGTTAACATTAATGTTAAAACATGAATGATATAAAGGACATGGCCACCTGGGGATGAAGGGAAGTGTGTTCTACACCGAGAAGACTACCAACAAGCCTTGTGTGGTTTTGCCAGTCCTGGGAAGCTCCATGCAGAGCCCTCCTCTTGCCCTTCAATAAGGAGACAGGATAGCACAGCAGTTCTCAAAGTGTACTTAGGGAGTCTGCACAAACTCAGAATGTCTTTCTTAATAATACTAAGACCTCATTTGCATTTTTAACTCTCATTTTCTCAGGTGCTGTATCATATGTGATGTCACAACAGATTGAATCTTGAAACAAATGTGAGAATCTGGCTGTCTTCTCTTAGGCCAGACATTAAAGATATTTCCAGAAATGTAGAATAATGTCACCTTCTCCCTGATTGCTTTTGGAAAACAGAGTTTGTAAAAATGTTATTTATGTAAACATGAAATGTAGTTTTATTTCTTAATGAATTAATAATATATTTTAAATGTCTCAGTTTTAATTGATCACATGGAAAGACTGAGTATATAATCCACCCAAACAAATGTTAGTTTGGGCCCAAAATAGGCTGAGAGGTATAACCCACACAAACAAATGCTGGTTTGGGTCCTAATTAATTTTAAAGAAGATAAAACAGTCTTGAGATAGAAAACTTCAGAACAACTAATGTAATCTATTGTCCAAAATGGGGAGAGTTTGGGAATGAAAGCAGATGCTATTCATAACTACAGAGAACAAAGTAATCATGCATCCTAGTTTACCTAGGACAAGACCTGTTTATACATATTTTTCTAGCATAGATTACTAATAGTGTTCAGTTTCACAGTCAAAATGTCCTGGTGTGGAGGCTCAGTTGTGTGGTCACCCTTCCTAGAGGACTAATCAGTGGTGGCTATGTCCTATACCCTTCTAGGTTTGCTACCAAAGAGAAATTCCAGCACATGAATTTCTCTGGGGAAATGGGTATGAGGGGAAGATGCATCACCATCACAAATAGACTGGCTGAAAGAAGTTGGAGCAAATTTTACTTTCATTTATGTTTTTTGTTTTGTTTCTGTGTCAGAGTATGGCATGATGCATTTATACGTCTTGGGTACAAGAAGAGCACTGTTAATCTGTGTTTTAAAAGGGCAGATTTTTAGAGTATCCTGCATTGACTGGAGTAGTAACCAGGACATCTGAAAAATAAAATCTTTCCTTTTAAGTAACTTCAGCCTTTGAGAGAATGTTGAGAGGAATGAATAATTTCTGTGCTGCATTTTATAGAAGGTCATTCCAAAGTATAGATGCTTGTTAAGAAAACTAGAGGAATTTGTATACTCAAATTGAAATAAGGTCATTGTCTAAACAGAATCTTTTAAGCATTAATGCATGGTGAGAGAGAGAGAGAAAGCGAGAGCGAGAGAGCAAGAGAAAGCCTAAAGCACTAGAAGGAAAAGATATTGTGTTGACTATTTTCCTCCCTTCCCAAAGGTTGAGATAGGTAACATTTACAGAACAACAATGTACAAATCTGTAATTCAACACATCACTCAATTGCTACTGAAGATTCTCAGATCAGACACATCCTTTTAGAATATCTGCCAACGAATAACATAGATATTTTATAGATTCACTTGGAGTATGTTTTAAGAAACAATAGAAGCATTATAAGCAGAATGGAAAAACAAAAGAGAGGGGAAAATAATAGCCAGGGAGAGAGGGAAAAAGAAGGAAAGAGCAAGAGTGAAAGCAGTTACCTTATGTGGGCCCACACCTTGTTTCCTAGGCACATCAAGGGCTTCTAGCCAAGGGCTGTGATGTTATTCTAGACAGTTTTACTGACATAAAATGAAGAGTCTAAATTATGATGAAATCAGAACCAGAAGCCAACCACAAGGGAAGCCATTAACAATTTAACATGAGGGAGTATGAATTCTACTTGTCAAAGAGAATATTAGAGGACTATTTGATGTAAAATGCAACTATCACAGCACTGAGGGTTGGGTACCTCAGCTGGGTTTGCCTTGAACTTACTGCCTTACAAAGGTAAACACAGACCTGGGTGTTTCACAAGGACAGCATATTTTATGCCAAAGCAAAACTCACATCAACTGAATAGGATGAAGTTTTGCTTGGATGCCTATCTATCAAATAGTCACATGGCAAAGGCGAAGATAGATCAAGGGAAGCATCAAGAGGTCAAAGTGTACATGAGGAAAACTCAGACAATTCTTTCTTTATTGTTTTAAAGATTTTATTTATTTGACAGAGAAACACAGCTAGAGAGGGGACACAAGAAGGGGGAGTGAGAGAGGGAGAAGCAGGCTTCCCACTGAGCAGGGAGCTGGATGCAGGACTTGATTCCAGGACTCCAGGATCATGACCTGAGCCAAAGGCAGATGCTTAATGACGTCTTAATGACGTCAGAGACCCAGAGAATTCTTTATTATTATTTCTAATTGAGGTGTAATTGATAATACAGCATTGTGCTAGAAGAAAATTCTAAAAGTAAGACACATTGAGTCTGATTCTAGCTGGACTGCTCCCTGTCTGTGTGATCTTGATAGATTTTTTTTTACCTTGATACAATTTTATCCTCTAGAATCCTATTGTGATTCATATTTCTAAAAAAAAGATTTTATGTATTTAAGACAGAGAGAGAGAGCACATGAGCAGAGGGAATGGGCAGAAGCAGACTCTCCACTGACCAGGAGGCCCGAGTGGGGCTCAATCCCCGGACTCCCAGATCATGACCTGAGCTGAAGGCAGCCACTTAACCAACTGAGCCACCCAGACACCCCTATTGTGCTTCATCTTAAGATGAGAATTATAATATCTATGTCATTAGAATGACATCAGAATTGATGAACAAAAAGATGTAGGGTATCTAGTTCGTGGTGGCATGGTGTGGGAACTCATTGAAAATTCCTTACTTTTCTTTCCTTACTTGCCATCCAGCCTTAATGTTGTGGCCTCTCTTTCTCCTTCTCTCTCTTCTTTTCCTTCTTTTCTGTTAATTTAGAAAATTTGTATGTGGATATAATCTTAGATGTACAGAAAAGTTAAAAACTACACAGAGTTCTTGTACACCTCTCATCTAGTGTCCCATCTTTCCTTTTTTTAGATGCATTTTTCTTTATTTGTTTTGTTAGAATGTATGTTCCCACTGTCTTGAAAAGGAATAAATTGTTTTCTGGTATAATGCTGCATCATTCACTTCAATTGTACCTTCTTTATCCTTTCAATATACAATTGATGAGAGCCAAATGATTACCCTAGAGCAGAATACTATTAAATTATCTGGGGCTGAGTATGATTATTGACTTTTTTTTATGGCTGCAGAAAACTTTGGAATGATCATGTCTCTAACTTGGGTAAGGACAGTCAGGCGGAGGCAAAAGAAAAAACTGATAAAACTCCCATGCCAATCCGGTGATGTAGATGTTATATGTATTTGATTATGTATTTTTAAATCTATTTTATGCATATTTATATATGCACCCTAACAGTAACAATAGATTTGATGATTCCAAAAAGTTGAAAATCATTTCAAAGATATGATGATTAGGTTACAGAGTTAAAAGGCCCTCTGGGTGGCTCAATCAGTTAAGTGTTGATGCTTCATTTGGGCTCAGGTTATGATCTCAGAGTCATGAGATTAAGCCCCATGTCCATTTGTGCTAGGTGTGGAGACTGCTTAAGATTCTCTCTCCCTCTGCCCCCCACAACCCTCATACACGTGCGAGTTCTCTCTCTCTGTAAAAAATAAAATCAAATAAATAAATAAATAAAAAGGAAAAAAAGAAAAAAAAATCTCCCAAACAAGAAAAAGAAAAAGAAAAAAAGAAGGCACAGGATATAAGTTGTAGTTTAAATTTATATCCTGGGGGACCTTTGTGTAGTGTGCTGATATATCCCAAGGTCTTACGTAATAGAATGGAGAAATGAACCTCTATAGTTCATCTCCCATCTCATTTTTTTTTCTGGGTATCTCTTCTTTTTGCTTGCAAACATTGTCTCCATAATCTCTCTATGGTTCTTGTGGAGGCTTTTCACTTTATCAAAAATATCACATGTTCTAAAATAGCCATAATAGACTTCCTTTTTTTTTTTTTCCAAATAACAAATACTAATCCCTTGATACTCTGTTTAAACTACACATCAGGGGAAGAAAATGAGTTTAGAGAATGCAGGAATTCACAGGGGCCCTTACAGATAACCAACTTAATGCCTTTTTCCTCCCTGGGGTAAGTTACATTTTAAGAGAGGAAGCTTTACAATAAAAATGCTATCATCACCAAAGTGGACCTCTAACATTAGGAATTTATGCACTGTGGTGGGGGGAAGGAAAGGGGATCTGAAAGTATGACTTTTCCTGGTAATTCTCCAGTTGAGGGCTGCTGAAGACACTACGGAAAAGTATCCAAGTTCCCCTGCTCCTTTAAAACATCTTCAACTCACTACATTCTAGAAAACTGAGGTAATCATATTTATGAATAAAGAAAGGTTGTTATGAAGAGGATGGGGAGAGAGAGCCAGGAGGGGGCAAGAAGAATGATTGAACAAAGGGACTTTTAGGTCATCTGAGGAAGGTGCTATTATCTGACCATTTATATCTCAAGGTAATGATTAAAACTGTGTTGATGTCATGAATTTAGTGCCATTTAAGCTTCCCAGATCTAAACCAGTGGAATGCAAAAAACTCACCTAAGACAGTTGTGCAAAAGAATCTCATTTCATCCACTGTAGGCTTTTCCTTTAACTGTAGAGTTAGGTGCAAGCTTTTTGGAAAAAAAAGAAGTAATGAAGAACAATGCTAAAGGCTGGGAAATGAAGAATGATTTGAAGATGTGAAAGAATTGGGGAAAAAAGATAAAAAGTAGTGACAGAAGTTTATTTCATTCCCATCATGAGATCGGGCAATGGTTATATTGCTTCTTGCCTTCAGTTACCAAGGCCACAAACCATTATTCTCAGAGGCTCATTGCCCTGTATGTGCATCAAGATTTGATGGGAAGATAAAGGGGCTATGTGGGGAAAATTGCCTGGCTGTACCTCTTCCTAGGTTTTCTTTTTCTTCCAGAGAAAATACACAGAAGAAGGAAATGCTCATAAAATAATAATAGTAATAGTAATAATAACGTTCTTCATCATCATTAAATATTCGTTAGAATGGTGTGCTCAAAGTGGATCTCTCCATCCTTTACACCTTCCTTTTCTCCATCTTCATCAACAGGAATGTGTACTAAATTCTCTGAAAGTACTACTGGCTTGCCTACCAGTGAAACTTTTATTAAAATTTTAATAGATGTGCAAAAAGAAGTCATCTTTCTTTTTTTTTTAGATTTTATTTATTTGACAGAGAGAAACACAGCTAGAGAGGGGACACAAGCAGGGGGAGTGAGAGAAGGAGAAGGAGGCTTCCTGCCGAGCAGGGAGCCTGATGCGGGACTTGATCCCAGGACTCCGGGATCATGACCTGAGCTAAAGGCAACCGCTTAATGATTGAACCACCCAGGTGCCCCAAGAAGTAATCTTACTGACAGAACAAATTCACTAGATGAGCTATACACTTCCCAGACAATATAGTTCTAATCGTACAATGAAACTGAAAACAGTGGAGTAAAATAATGACAAAAATATATTCAGAGATATTAACCAAGGAGGCTCATGAATCAAGCATAGGTTTATGGAGAGACAGGACGTATGCACTTGAACATGGATGGTATAATTTTCCACATCTTCCTTTGCTATCACTCCTACTGCTTTTTTGAATGCAGCCACAGAATGCAGTTTTTACTGGTGAGGGATTTCAAGGAAGAATTCCCTCTTTTAACCACTAATAAGCAGTGCTCACAAGAATATCCAATATTTTTAAAAGGTTTGACGCATAGTCTGTTAGATTAACTTAATATTCAGTATTCTAATATAGATGTGCAAACCCAATTCAGTGTTTGTACAGTAAAAAATGGACTTTTCTAGGAGGTATGTGTTTGCTCTTATTGAACTGCAGGTGCAGGAAACGTTTCAGGCTTTGATTTGGCTCTCACATTCGGTACTGCAGGAAAACACCATCAGGCAGAGGGAGGTAAGAAGGAAAGGGCAGACAGAAGCCATGAGACCTGGTCCCACCTCCAACTTCTGTTGATGAGGTGTAGTTATGGCCCAATTATGGTGTCAAGGTTGTTCATTTGCTACGTGGTCTGAATTTCATGCTACACCCGGCAAAGGCATGGAGACAGAATGGCTCGAGGTACCACCGCCCCACTCACCGCACCATTCATGACTTAGACCATCGTCTCAGAGCTGAGATGTGCAAGACTGTGGCCTGCGTCTGAGCCAATTGCCATTTCAGATGCCATATTTGGCTTGTACTTTTTAAATGAGATTAGATTGCTACTAAATATATTATTTCTCATTCTGCTTGTTCCCATCTCTTCTTGATGCCTCCAGGGAAAAGGTTTCTTATCTATTTTGACAAAAAGGTTAAACCAAATTGACTCCGCCATAGAAAAAAAGGACACTGAATCTTGAAGGGTTAAACAAGCTTCAGAAATGCTGAGATTTTTTTCTCCCTGGAAACTGCATGCCTGAACGATTCCTAAGCTGTTAGGGTTACCATGGTAATTATTATTCTTAAATGGAAAGGTTTATTTGTGAAGCAAAAAGACCAACAAACTTGTTGCCTCTATCTCTAAATCGGTACTACCCATAGCCATTTTTAAGGAGGAGTGAACTTAAAAAAAAAAAAAAAAGTGAAATTTTGGAAGAATTGAGTAATGCAGATCAGTCTTTATCAGGCCTGTAATGGGCTTGCAAAATAGAAATGTGGAATGTGAATGTATTAGGAATATTTATGGAAGATGCTTTTATTAAATGAGATTTATAATTTCTGCCTTTTGGTGTTAGACCAAGGTTATAAATAACCCCATCATCAATCGTATTTTAGGGGAATCAGTTTCTTAGAGCATCTAAAGGTCATTTTCTATGTGGCTGATCATAATGGTCTTCAGGTCAATTCATTTTTATGCAAAAATGACTCCCAGAACTTAACTATTTTTTACTTTTTTTTTTTTTTAATCCTAAGGTTATGGCCTAACGAGCCTGTTTCTCCTGACCCTGGAGGAGAGAGACCTGGCTGGACACAGCCACAGTGTTCATAGCGTATATTTGCAACACAGCCTGCTTTTGTGCTTTTGCAAAGTATGGGAGCAATGTTTTGAAGTGGGAGCTAGATACCCTTCTTCATATGTGTAAGGCCCTACTCTAATACTGTCTTATAATCTGGGACAAACTGCCCTAGTCAAAAATCCACTCTTTTTGTATTCTCCCTATTATAGTCAGTTTGACTTAAAATCAGACATCAAGATTTAAAACTAACCTGAAAATTCCTGCTTGACATATATGGTATTATCTCTGTCCTTCATACATGCCTTCACTCTTACTCTTATCAAAGTATAATTGTTGTTTCTCAGTTGGTCACCCCATAGACTGCTAGGCCTCACAGCCAAAGGCAGTGGAGGCAGGGATGGGATGTGAACCCTGAAGTCAGGGAACCTTACATTCAAGCCCTTTCTCATATGCTGTCTATGTGACTTGGACAAGTTTCTGGATCTCCCTGAGCCTCAGTTTGCTTTCTATAAAAGAAGTATGATAATGAGACCAACTTCATAGGGATGTTGTGAGAATTAGATGGAGTCATAGCTATAAGGTTAAGACTTGCAAAAAAAAAGAAACAAACAAACAAAAGGCTTGCTTGGAACAGCTCCTGGCACAGAGGGAGCATTAATAGCTTCTCAGGGGATATTAGTCTTTTCATACATGTATTCTCAGTGCCTAATCTCAATAGAGGGATTTTTTTGTTTTGTTTTAAAGTAATGAGTCAATGAGTTTTCTATTCAATTAAGGAGTCATTTTACACCTTCTGCCATGATTGATCATCTAGCTTCTAGGTGCAAACTTCTAGGGCCCAGGGCTCATAGCATAGCAGCCCATTCTATTGCCAGAAAGCTCTGCTCAGGAACTCTGTTGTCTTCCTGGCAACTCTCTTCAATGGTCTGAGGAAGGGTAAGCAGGCTGTCTCCTGGGGAAAATGGGTCTTCTTTAAAGCCTGTATGTTTTGATTATAAAAAGCCAGTGGTACTGGGCAGGAGAATAAGGATTGCTTTCTCTCCTTCACATGTCAATGGGCAAGTTGTATGTGCCTGTCTGAATCCAACAATGAGAAATGAGTTACAAGACATTTTTTTTTAAGAGGGATGCTTATTTCACTTGGAAGTTTGATCTCTGAACAAATCATCTGGCCAGTTTTGTGGGGTTATTTTTCACTATCCCGTTTTATAAGAGGTATTCGGAGAAAAGAAGTCTTACTTGACATTTCTAAGCCACTGGGATGCTTTTTAATTTGTTTCTGGAGTATTTAATCTGTAAGACATACCGGGCTGAATAAATTATGTAACAAAACAATGACTACAAGGTCAAAGCAGAAGTATGACTTTACAGTGGGGAGTATTCATGACATGATGCTATTTGAGATAAACTTCTTGAATATTAAATAGTTTTTCCTAATGTTATATTCCAATTAAACAAATGGGAAGGTATAAGAAAGAAAATTAGATTCTTTTTGAATTGGATAAATTAAGCAAATTATCATATCGCTAATTGAAAAATGTCAACCGCTGTCTGTCCATATGAAGTTTAGAGATGGTAGCTGGAAATGTTTTCTTTTGTGACCCAGTTGTGATATAACCCTTACATTACCATGCTCATAATCTAATTTATTCAGTGCTATGTAACTTCTATTATTTATATTTTATTACATTTCAACTTAAGAAGAGAGAGCCAAAGGGAGAGAGTTTTACTGCTTAAGGTAATTATAAGATGGCTTATAGATTGAGGTTATGACAAGATCTAACTCTGCTCTTCCTTTTTGAACAAGTAGGGTTTATGCTCCAAAAGGAATAATGGCTTCCTCTGTACAGTGGACAAAAATATATCACCTAGTAGATAGTGGAGGAGCACATTATACAAGGAGTGAAGAACCTTTGCTTATGTTTATCATCAATTAATGTTGTGGGCTGGGGCTGACCACCGTAATATCAATATTTAACATTTATTAACAACCCACTGTATTTGTTAATTAATTCTTGCATCTCTAATAAACAAGCCAAGAATCTCAGTGGTTTGATATAATAAAGGTATATTTCCTGCTCAAGTCAAATCAGAAGGGGCCTGTCCTCATTCCAGTTAGTGCCTCTGCTATCTTCTCGGGCCTCTAAGCTCTCCAGTGCCTCCTTTGCTGAAGATGAGGGAAAGAAAAGAGAGGAAGAACACGGTAGAAGTGAGAGTGGGCCGGGCCTGAAATCGCCACCTTGTTCACATTTATAGGGACAGAACTCAGTCACAGAGCCCCACTTACCTGTAACCACAGCTAGCAAGTACTGGAAAGCACCGTGGCAAAGACAAGAGGACATGGAAGGCATTGAGCAGCTGCAGCTTGGGTCTAGTATGGTGATTAACTCCCCCAATACCTCACTTGATTCTCACAATCAGTTTCTGAAGAGTAAGAGACTTGAGTTTACAATGGCAGAGCTGGACCTCTCCCTTTGACTGAATCTGTGCCCTAAGCTCCTACGCCACATTGCTTTCTTGACTTTGAGAATCACTATGTATCAGTTTCTTCACCTTTATAACTAACATAACAGTATTTGTAATCCGTGTTATACCTCATGAGATAATGGAAATCATGAGCATGTCCGGGCTTGCCTTCTCTCTGTTACACAGATAGACTAGGCATACTTCTTTGGCTAACTCTTCTGCTTGTACAATATATGCAATGCCTTCTCAGGCTGTCCAGCAACTCTTCCCCCTTTCTTCTGCAGCATAAAATCTTCCCTCTCTACTAGATCATTCTCACCAACACGCAATATGCTATCATTTCTCTGATCTTGAAGATAAAACCACTTCTTGACACCACATATCTAACTAGTTATTATTACCCTTGGCAGCAAATAAAGAAAAAAAACAAAAAACCCGAAAAACTTCGAGTGACATATACTTGCCATATCTGATTCTTCTCCTCCATTTCCTCTAGATTTCTTCCAATCAGGCATCCAACACTGTTTCAAAATTGATCTTGGTAAACTCACGAATGACTTCTATCTAGTCAAATCCAGTCAATTTGTAGTCTTCATTAGGCCTGTCTGTATCATAGGACATCAGATTTTCTTTCTCCTCCTTAAAAGTGTTTCTTTTCTTGGCTTCCAAGACCCTAAAACTTACCTGACTTTCTTTCTACTTTCCTGTGTTCCTCTTCATCTCCCTAAACTCTAAATAAGGAATTGCTTCAAAGCTTAATATTTTGATTAATCTTATTTTCTCTCTACATTCCATCCTTTGATGATCTCATCCAGTTGTACAGCTTCAAATACCATCTAGAAGCTGAAGAAATCTGATTCCTTAATACAGATTTCACCAGATTTGTATCACTACATGAATGTATTATCAGTATCTGGGCTCAAAATACCCCAAATTAAAGTCACTTTTCCATCATAACTCTCCTGGTTTGAGCCACCACCATCGCTCCTTTGAATTGTCATAGTATCTTCTTAAGAAATTTTTTTGTGTCTTCTCTTAAATCCCAGAGTCTAAAGTGATCCTCTTACAATAGAAGTCAGATTATTTCACTTTTATGTGCCAACCATCTAATATTTTTTGTACTCAGAATAAAAGACAATGACCTTATAGTGGCCCCAGAGATTTTTCAATATCTGATTCCACCATTAGTTCTATGACCTTATCTCTTATTACTTATTCCCTCCCCTTAGCCCACTTCACTCACCCTGACCTCCTTGCTATTTCTTGACCATGGCTGTCACTTCTCCCACCCCAGGGCCTTTGTATTTGCTCTTTTTTCTCCTTGGAATACTCCTGTCATATATATTCTCATGTCAGTCCCTCAGCTTTATTAGTTCTCTGTTCAAAATGTACCTTGACACTGAAGCTAATTAACAGCATCTTCTAAACAAGTGTCTGTTCATTTCAGTATTTAACTTAGTTGATGTTTAACTGCCTATCTGGGCTACTCTAGCATATGTCCTCTGGATAACTCAGTTTCTTTAGGCAAAATGCACAGTGAGAGTCTCAAATATTGACTTCTTTTGTTTACAAAAACAGCATTTGAGTTCATGAGGAAGAGGATTATATGATTTTTTAGAAGTAGCAGAAGTTGATCCTCTGACCTGGTACTGGTCCTGGGGTACAGTATTGGCTGTGACCACTGAGGGGAACAACCTTATCCAGTGTATGGGCATGGCTGTGTAGGATGACAGAATATGTCACCACAAAATATGACTTTTTTGGCAGAGAGATTATTTTGAGCTGCTTATTTTGAGAAATAGCAGACACTGGAGAAGCTCTGAGAATAGGAGCTACCCCCTTGTAAGGGACACTTAATTTACAAAGAAAGTTCCAGGGGCACCTGGGTGGCTCAGTTGGTTGAGCGACTGCCTTCGGCTCAGGTCATGATCCCGGAGACCGGGGATCGAGTCCCACATCTGGCTCCCTGCTTGGCGGGAAGACTGCTTCTCCCTCTCTCACTCCCCCTGCTTGTGTTCCCTCTCTAGCTGTGTTTCTCTCTGTCAAATAAATAAAATCTTAATAAATAAATAAATAAATAAATAAATAAATAAATAAATAAGATCTTAAAAAAAAAAAAGAAAGAAAGAAAGCTCCACTTATAAGGTACATCTCTTTCAGTACCAGGAAGAAAAGGATGACTCTGTATCACAAGGGAATCTTATCAATGGAGAAAGCAGAGACTTAGATATGCATAACAAACCTTACTCTTGGATATAGTACTTTTCCTATGTCCTTTCCCATAACTGACCTCCCTACAGGTTTCTTTCTGTCTTTAGTGGAAGGTGGTATTTAAACTACTGGTTGAGGCCACCTCCACTTGTTTTTTTCCTGTTTTTTTCTCATATATATATACATATATATATATATGAGGTATACAGGTTGCTGAAAAAGTTCAAATGAGTAATTTTGAAAATATAATTAGCTTCTTATTCGATGGTTCATGAATCAGGTAAGTAGACTTAGCAAGTAGAAAGGAAATCCAAGGAGCTGTACAAAATGGAAGACTTTCATAGGCAAAAATAGGGTGAGAAAAGAAAGTTATTACCTAAGGAAAGGAAAGGATTGTTTCAGGCAAGAACACCTTTCTTTGAGGGAAGGAGTAGGGGGTCTATCATGCAGATTATCTCACTAATGTTGATAAAGAAATAACACAGATTGATTGATTAAAAATTCCACTCCTGGAAATGCCTGAAACTACAATTAGGTTAGGTATTAAGTCCTGGTTTGCTGTTGTGGGGCTTATCATAAGTGACTGCACTTGGGGCTTGTTCTTTCTTTTTTTTTTAAATATGGTCAGTGATATCTGCAATACAACTTAGTTCTGATTATCTCTGTTTTTCTCAGTAAGTAGTCAAATTAAATTATAATCACTCATCAGTCAGTGATAGTTGTCCATCCCACTATCTCTTTCTGAATTTCCCTTCTTGCTATCTGACACTAAAACCCTTAAATGGTCTTACTTGATCCCATCCCCAGAATGAAGAGCAGTTGGGAGGAGATACTCACCAGCCTAACAGCTCATTGCTGGTGGGGAGGCATCTCAGTCTTGGTCTGGTTTCATTTCATGACAGTTAGCTCTGTTACCTCTCAGGGGTGAGCCATGCTCTGTTCCCATCATTGTGTGTACATTTCCCTTTTATTTTTTAAGGCTTATTTGTTTATTTCAGAGAAAGAGCATGAGCAGGGAGAAGAGCAGAGGGAGAGGAAGAGAAGCAGACTCCCCACTGAGCATGGAATTTGATGTGGGGCTCAGTCACAGGACCCTGAGATCATGACTTAAGTCAATCAAGAGTCAGAAGCCTAACCAACTGAGCCACCCAGCCTCCCTGTTGTGTGTACATCTTACAAGATAACTCCAGCAAGTTAGACATGTGATTTTTTTTTTCTTTACCAACCTCTTCTATAAATTCTGAGAATAAAGAGGTAACTGGAGTAGGCATTTCCCTCCATTCTTTGTGGGAGGAAACAGAACTTCAAGGCTTCCTCATGTCCTGCTCCTTGGAATATATGAGTCAATCTCCAGAACATTATTCTCTGTGTTCAAGTACTCCGAACTCTAAGAATATATGCCTAGTTCTCAGAAGGTCAAGACATCTTATTAAAAAAAAAAAAAGAAGAAGAACATCAGGACAGCTACTACAGAGTATTAAACTAAATCTTTTCTGAGTGCTGGACTTTGTATGACTGCACAGGTGGCACCCCGATTATACCCATCTTACCAGGGTCCTGCCAAGAGCTCTACCAGTACTTGCTCTAAGAACAGCCCCTCACATACTGTCTTCCAGGCCTTTTGTAATATCTCCTCACTTAAAAATGAGTTCATCCTCTCCTAAACTTGAAGTTCAACTGAGAATCTCAAATCACAGACTAATTTTCTTTGAACTTGGATGGTGTGAATTAATGAAATTTGCTTTTAACAATGCACAGTCATGGGCGCCTAGGTGGCTCAGTGGGTTGAAGCCTCTGCCTTCGGCTCATGTCATGATCTCAGGGTCTTGGGATCGAGGCCCACATCGGGCTCTCTGCTCAGCGGGGAGCCTGTTTCCTCCTCTCTCTCTGCCTGCCTCTCTGCCTACTTGTGATCTCTCTCTCTGCCAAATAGATAAATGGATAAATCTTTAAAAACAAAAATAAAAAAATAATAAAAATAAAATAAAAATGCACAGTCTTTATCTTGGTTATTTTTTGAAATGCTTGGTTGTTTGTTGTCATTTGGTAAGCCAGATTCTCTCCACACTACCTGGCTACCATTCTAGTCTCAGGGGTAAGTAAGGAAGAAGCACATGCCATCCAGTAAGTAGTAAGAAATCAAAGGAATATCCTCACCATATAGCCAAAGGAAAAGAAAGGAGGAAGACTAACTTTCCTAGTCCAAATATTAGGGGACTAGATATAGGTACAGATGTAGGAGAAAGAAAGGGCATAATCATATGTATATTCTGATTTTCCCTTTCTAGGTCTGAGAAGAGGAAAGAGAGCCTCTTGCTCTGCACCTTGTTTGGGACTTGGGATGGCAACCCACACATCCCAGTATAATAAGGAAAGAGGAATGCAGAGGTAAGATGCAAAACAGTGTGTTTTACGTGCTTGTGTCAAACATGGCTTCCAGGTGGTATGAACTTAAAGATAAGAGCTAGGAGACTTGTTTTGGGCCAACATGGTGAGTGTGTGCGGAAAGGTGAAGTGATTCTCTGGCAGAGCCTGTGAGGTAGACAGGCTAGGCCCTGGGCCAGATAGATGACACAAAGGAGACGTGGAGAGGTTTGTGGAAGACAAGACAATAGAAAGGCTAAATCAACATGTCACGGTCATTAGGCCCTGACCAAACCAAGAGGGGCAAGAGTTTATTATCCTTAGATGTCAATAGTGGATGGCAACTACAGGAGAGAAAAAATAAGTTCCTCTTTACCCTTCTCAGTTCTTAGCTGAAACCCCTGTAACAAAAAACAGATTAATAGAAGAAAAAAAAAACAACAGAAGTTTATTAACATTGTTCAAAAAAGAAACAACAGGCCCAAAGTGTAGTCACTTGTGCTAACCCCCATGACAGCAAACCAGGCCTGAATAACTAATTTAATTTTAGGAGTAGAATTTTAAACCAGTGAGTCTGGAATTTCCTGATCCACACTGAGGTAATCTGCATGGTAGACAGCCTTACCCTTCCCCTAAAGGAAAGTGACCTTGCCTGAAATAATCCTTTCTTTTGCTAATAATTTCCTTGTCCTGCCCTGTTTCTGCCTACAAGAGTCTTCCACTTTGCATAGCTCCTTGGAGCTCCTTTTTATTTGCTGGGTGGGATGATGCCCAATTCACAAATCATTGAATAAAGCCAATTAGATCTTCAAATTTATTCAGTTGAATTTTTTTAACAACCTAAATGGGTATTTACTCGGAATTGACCAAATGAATCAAATATCGCATGTTAGCAATTTGGGTGTTCAAGGATCATAACAGTATCATATAGTTTTGAGAATAAATTGGTTCATGTCAATGTATGTCTGTGTAGAGAATTCTCATTCCCACCAATTACACATATGCACATGAATTATAGTTCAACTAGTTTAGAAAAAAGTAAATATATGTATTTTTTTCCTGTTGATACTTTGAAACACATTGACAAATCCACATTCTCCATGACTACTTGAGAGTTTAAATTAATGACAGTAAAGTTGATCAATACTTGATTTCTTTGCTGGCAGATAGTGCTAGCCAGGGATTAGGACTCCACAGAGAATCATTTTCAGTCAAGTACTGTTTATTTAGAATCATTCTGGCCCCTGACTTCCTCAATATATGAAATCATCTTCAGGTTGATGGATGGCAGCACTTTAGGTCCACTGGAAAAGCAGAAGACAATTCATCCTTCTTGTCACAATAAGGCAAATAGCCCACGGGACAAACCAAAGACCACAGTAGTTTTAAACAAGAAAGGCATTGATTAGAGGGAAAGCCAATGCTGAAAGAGAATCTTAGAGTGACTGAGATGGAGTCAAAGAAGTTACCAGTCAAACACAGAAAACAAAGAAAACCCACAGCTGAGAACCTATGGGACTAGAGATAATAAGAACAGCAGGAGGAGATAGAGCGAAAACATAGAGAAGAAGGAAAAAAAATAATAAAAAGAAGATACATAAAAGGGAATGAAAAACCAGTGGAAGATGGCAGAATTTTTGACAGTGAGGGGTAGGATCTGAAAGAACTTCTGAAGGAGACAACTGAACTTCCCTATGGGGCACCATCCTTGACAATGAGATTTAACCTAGAGGGATATCTGTGCAGCCCCAGATCCAACAGAAATAAAAGACACAGAATAACTAAAATGCAAGCACTGGATTGCAAGTGTACACTCAAACACACTCTCACAGCTATTTCAAAGAGAGGGTAGCTGGGAAAACTGTATCTTTTAGAAAATGTAATGAAAAGCAATTTTTTTGGTATGTTTTGTTGCTATTGTTACCTTTCTTCTGTTTATTTTTCTTTTGGTGTGGCAGTCAGGCCCCATTAGGTAAGGCTGCATTTAAGAACCATTTAAAAATAGAATTGGCCCCTCTATTTCTTCATTTATTTTCTCCTATCCATCCTCTTCTCTCACACTTATTTCAGAAGCTTTGGGCAATGAAAGCATTTTGCCTTTGATTATTGATTACTTAGTAGCACTGTTCGACCAAGCTGCATTTCTTATATTGGGAGAAATAGAATAACTTCTTTCTAAAAAGAGAGAAACTCAACTTCATGTTTGTCCCTGTCTTTTGATTTTACCTATCCATTTCCATTCATTAAAAATCACCATGCCCATGATAAAACATAAATCTGTTGCCTCGCAAAGAATCAGAAGTTCACCATTTACTTCACATTGTGGAAGTTCTAATCAGATACTGGAAGTTATGATTCTGTCTTGCTCTGTGTCCTCAGGCATCATGCCCTACAATTTTTAACACTATAGAACAACTCTATAAGAGCTGATTCCTGTGGATTCTTCCTCAGCTGATGCAGATGACATTTTGAATAAGATATGGCTCTATTTATTTTTAGCAATTGGCTTATTTATTTATTTTAGTGGTAGAACCAGGTAAGAGTCTGACTGAGTTCATACCTCAGTGATAAGCATATTGGGTGACCCATTAATATTGGTGAGGAAACTGTAGCTTAGGTTTGTGGGCAGTTCTGTTCAGATTTATGGCAAGACATGGTGCTGGGTAAGTATAGACTTTTAGTTAAGAGAAAGAAAATGAATATTTCCTATGTAAAAAACAGATAGTAAATAAGCTAATTTAAGACTCATCAGAAACTGCCATTCACTCTGGGTGGGAATAATGCCCGAGAAGTTCTCTATAATAAGTCTCTGATCTTTTTGGCAAATAAATAGCACAGTAGAGGTGGAGAGAAGCATGCTCCTCATCCATAAATAACCCCCTGATGTGATCTCTAATGCATTGTGAATTCATTGTGGGTTTTTAGGAAGCTAGAAGACACTAATCAATGCAAAAGAAACTTTGCAGTATTTTCCACATGGAAGTAAGTATCAATCAAGTCACAACTGTGCTTTAACTCAGATGGTCTGAACAAAATTGGTAAGACAAAATTTGCCAGAAAGGGGGAAAATAAAAAAAGAAAAAAGCTGTACTTGTGAAAGACAGCTTTTCTTAGGAGATTTCAAAGCACATTGTATCAGATAATCTTCTGATATAGTATTTTTCTTTAGTTTAGAGTAGCTTATAGGTTCACCAGTTCATACAACTAGAAAAATTCATACCATTGGGAGATATCTAGGTAGGCCTACTTAGATATTTTAGCCCCCCAGATATGATTAGAATTTATGATGTAGTATCTGCTTCTATAAAGAAAGAAAATAATTTCAGATACAAGTGGTAGGTGAATGGACAAATCATTTTTTGGGGAATTCCTACCTCTTGCACTTCTCAATAACTTGTGAAATTTGTAGATAGACAGAAGCATGATTTTGAAGAATCTGTAATTCAGAAGCTAATCATTCATTTTTATTCTTTGAGTTCATACCATTTCAGTTTGCTAGTAATGCCATTACAAAATTCCACAGCTTGGGTGGCTTAAATGATAGAAATTTTCTTATGAGAAATTCAGGAGGCTAGAAGTTCAAAATCAAGGTGTCTGCAGGTTTGAGTTCTCTGGAGACCATTCTCTTTGGCTTGCAGATGGCCACTTTCTCTGTTTCCACACATGGCTTTTTCTCTGTACTTGGACATTTTATGGTGTGCCTCCCTCTTCTCATCATGACAACTAGTCATATTGAATTAATCACCCTTATTTTGACTTCATTACCATTTCAAAGACCTTATCTACAAATATGGTTACTTTCTGAAGTACTGGGGTCTGGGACTTCAACATATGAAATTGGGAGAGACATCATTCAGTCCATAACACTCTGTCCTCTAGACTCCTCAAATTCATGTCCTTCTCACAGACAAAATACATTTGAAAATAAACACATGAAGATATTTTGAACAGACCAACATTTAGAAGTCCAAGATGACTCCCTGCATTCCCAAGGGGATCTGTGATTTGAATTATTTGGCTATGCAATAAATTGAGGGTACTTTGGCTGGGGTAAAAAGAGGAGCAAAAAGTAGGAAAGAAACAAAGAAGGTACAATTGGGTGCCATTCTCAGGAATTCTGGCCTGTCTTTACAATAATGTCAGAATTGGAAGTCATTTTACTGATCATTTAGGCCATCTCTTCATTTTTAGATGGAGGAAAATAAGGTATGAAATGGTCAAAGGCACTTAACTAGTTTTGTAGCTATGTCTGGACTAGAATGTGGATTTTCTGATCTGCAAATTGGTACTTCTCTTCTATGCTCATAGACCCTAGGTGGAAAACTATTCTCTTTTAGAACAGGATGTAGCTGAGGGAGACGGGGTAACATTTAGTGAGACATTGCTGAGAGAACATGGCTTCCAGAAGGTCATAAGATGTACAGAATGAACACACAATATCTAGTAATTGTTCCTTTTTCTGTTGCCTTTTTATTTACTACTTGGTGGAAACAGTGCTTGCAAGTAGAGAATACTAGAGTGGCTTATAGTATATTTCCCAGCTTACTTGGTATTAGTGTGAGCTAAAGACTATTACAAATACTCTTTTTCCCTCTGTGCAAGCAGTGCCTATGGTATGGCATAGGCATATCTTTAACTCTATTAAGAACTCTATATGGGGCACCTGGGTGGCTCAGTTGGTTAAGCGACTGCCTTTGGCTCAGGCCATGATCCCAGAGACCTGGGATCGAGCCCCACATCGGGCTCCCTGCTTGGCAGGAAGCCTGCTTCTCCCTCTCTCACTCCCCCTGCTTGTGTTTCCTCTCTTGCTGTGTTTCTCTCTGTCAAATAAATAAATACAATCTTTAAAAAAAAAAAAAAAGAACTCTTTATGGGAAAGGATCTCAGACTTACTTTTATTCTTTGAGCCCTAGCTAAGAGCTGTGAACTCAGGTGCTTAATAGGTATGCATGTATAATCACTTGATATATGTATGTATATTATTTACATAATACATATATATATGCATTTACACATGCATATATACATTTATGCATATGTGTGTCTGTACCTCAGTAGTTTGCTCATTCTGACTCTAATGATTACTCACTGCTCAACAGAGGAATGAAGGCTGCTTTGAAAGCAATAGTCCTGGAGAGGAGCTGTAACTCTTCAAGTATTAATACCAACAGCAAGGAAATGGTTGGCACATCTGGGGAACATATGTGTGTATAGATAACCTTGTCTGGAGAGGGGGCGATACTAGGAGAGGGGTTGCCTGCAGGTTTGTAGGAACTGGTCCTCACTCACTTTGCCCTTGACTTCACTTTCGGTGGCTTCTGGATATGTACTGAAATTGCAGGTCAGCACAGGTTCATCCATGAATCTCTCGCTAAACCCTCAGGGGGAATTAATTACTTTTTCCTCTGTCTTCCTAAAGCAATTAGTATCGGACCCTATCACAGCCATTACCATGTGTTATAAGTTCCTGGCTCCCACTGAAATTTTGAGTTGCCTCAGTGTGTGGGGTTATATCTTAGCCATCTCTATATCCTTAGTGCTTTTCATGTAGGTGATGAATGAATGAAGGATAAATGCCAGACTTTGATTATACTCCCGAATTATCTACCTATCTATCTCTCGTATACTTACATATGTGAGAAGGAAACTGAAGTTCAGAGAGATCAAATTATTTACTCAAGGTCACACACGTGACAAGGCAGAGCAAAGAATTCTCACCCAGAAAGTGTGGTTGCCAAGTTCCCACTCTAATGAACCTCCCTATTCTGGACTGGACATTCAGGATTGGGACAATCTTCCTTTAAGACATTAAGTGATTAGGATTGGGAAATATTGGTGAAGAGAACAAATCCTTTTGATAAGAAATACTAGGCATGTCTGTAGCAAGACATTTTTGCTGGCAATTGGGAGTCATGGGACTTCTCAAAACACCACAGGGTAATAGTGGACAGCCCTGCTGTGCCACAAGTACTAGAAGACATAGCCTCAGCAATCAGTCAACAAAAAGAAATAAAAGGAATCTGAACTGGTAAAGAAGAAGCCAAACTCTCACTCTTTGCAGATGATATGATACTTTATGTGGAAAACCCAAAAGACTCCACTCCAAAACTTCTAGAACTCATACAGGAATTCAGTCAAGTATCAGGATATAAAATCAATGCACAGAAATCAGTTGCATTTCTATACACCAACAGCAAGATAGAAGA
This sequence comes from Spilogale gracilis, assembly GCA_004023965.1. Taxonomy (NCBI): domain Eukaryota; kingdom Metazoa; phylum Chordata; class Mammalia; order Carnivora; family Mephitidae; genus Spilogale; species Spilogale gracilis. The sequence continues at coordinate 20,886 of PITA01014438.1, read as the reverse complement.
AAGAGAAATTAAAGAGTCAATCCCATTTACAATTGCACCCAAAACCATAAAATACCTGGGAATAAACCTAACCAAAGAGGCAAAGAATCTGTATTCAGAACACTATAAAGTACTCATGAATGAAATTGAAGGAGTCACAAAGAAATGGAAAAACATTCCATGCTCATGGAATGGAAGAACAAATATTGTGAAAATGTCTACACTACCTAAAACAATATACATATTTAATGTAATCCTTATCAAAGTACTATCATTTTTTTAAAATAAATGGAACAAATAATCCTAAAATTTATATGGAACCAGAAAAGACCCCAAATATCCAGAGGAACGTTGTAAGAGAAAACCAAAGTTGACGACATCACAATTCCAGACTTCAAGCTCTATTGCAAAGCTGTAATCATCAAGACGGTATGGTACTGGCACAAAGATAGACACACAGATCAATGGAACAGAATAGAAAGCCCAGAAAATGGACCCTCAACTTTATGGTCAACTCATATTCGACAAAGCACCAAAGAATGTCCAATGGAAAAAAAACAATGTTTTCAACAAATGGTTTTGAGAAAAATTGGACAGCCACATGCAGAAGAATGAAAAGACCATTTCCTTATACCACACACAAAAATACCCAAAATGGATGCAGGACCTCAATGTGAGACAGGAATCCATCGAAATCCTTGAGGAGAACATAGGCAGCAACTTCTTTGACCTTAGCTGCAGCAACTTCTTCCTAGAAACATCACCAAAGGCAAGGGAGGCAAAGGCTAAAATGAACTATTGGGACTTCATCAAAATAAAAAGCTTTTGCACAGCAAAGGAAACGGTCAACAAAACCAAAAAACAACTGATAAAATGTGAGAAGATATTTGTAAACGACATATCAGATAAAGGGCTAGTATCCAAAATCTATAAAGAACTTATCCAATTCAACACCCAAAGAACAAATAATCCAATAAAGAAATGGGCAGAAGAAATGAACAGACATTTCTGCAAAAAAATCAACAAAAAAAAATAAAAGACATCCAAATGGCCAACAGACACATGAAAAAGTGCTCAATATCCCTCAGCATCAGGGAAATACAAATCAACACTACAGTGAGATACCACCTCATAGCAGTCAGAATGTCTAAAATTAAGTCAGGAAATGACAGATGTTGGTGAGGATGTGGGGAAAGGGGAACCCTTCTCCACTGTTGGTGGGAATGCAAGCTGGGGCAGCCACTCTGGAAAACAATATGGCAGTTTCTCAAAAAGTTGAAAATAGAGCTACCCTACAACCCAACAATTGCACTCCTGGCTATTTATCTTAAAGATACAAATGTAGTGATCCAAAGGGCACATGCATCCGAATGTTTATAGCAGCAATGTCCATAATAGCCAAACTATGAAAAGAACCTAGATGTCCATCAACAAATGAATGGATAAACAAGATGTGTGTGTGTGTGTGTGTGTGTGTGTGTGTATAGTGTATATATATACATATATACACATACCATGGAATAATAGGCAGCCATCAAAAAAAAATCCTGCCATTTACAAGAACATGGGTGGAATTAGAGGGTATTATGCTGAGTAAAATAAGTCAATCATATAAATACAATTATCATATGATCTCTCTGATATGAAGAATTTGAGAAGCAGGGCGGGGGGTTGTGGGGGGTAGGGAGGGAATAAATGAAACAAGATGGTACCAGGGAGGAAGACAAACTGTTAGAGACTCTTAATCTCAGGAAACAAACTGAGGGTTGTTGGAGGGTTGGGGACAGGAGGGATAGGATGGCTGGGTTATGGACATTGGAGAGGGTATGTGCTATGGTGAGTGCTGTGAATTGTGTAAGACACAGACCTGTACCCCTGAAGCAAATAATACATTACA
>PITA01014438.1:0-18910 GCA_004023965.1 Spilogale gracilis | reverse complement strand
AATTAATTCTAAAGGATTATAAGTAAAAATTGTATCTTTATTGTTGTTATTTATTCATAAGTTAAGCCTACATTCTGCAAATGTCTTTTGGAAATACTTTCAGAGGCTGCTAGAGCTTTTCTCTGGGTCAGTCCGTGGTAAAGGGTAAAAAGCACTGAACCCTCTGAGGTGTCCCTGATCCATTTTTTTCCTAGCCCTCTTACTAAGTTATAAGCAGGTACCCCAGTCAGACCACACTGCAACCCTAATACTGTGTGCTGCTTGTTGCAAATTTGGAAAGGCAGAGAACAAATTTACAGTTCCTATTTTGATTCTATCGTTAAACCCGCAGGAATGTGTAGCTTAAAAGCCCATTTGGCGCCTTGGAGAAGCATGGTGAACAGTTCCATTTGACATTACTCATGTCCTTCAGGGAAATGCTCTTGTTCTTGTTGAAGTAAAGTTCCTGGAGGGAACACTTCGCATTATGTATCCTTTCCTACTCACTCTGATTACTTTTCTTGAAGTTCCCTTGGGTTCTTCCAAACTAGACACAGTCTCTAAATTCTCAGTGATGCTCTTCACTTCTAATACACGTGCTGTTCCAGTCTCATTGTTGTAGTCATTCCCAGATTTAGAGGGAGAAGCTGGTGGGGGAGTGATGCAGGATGCTCGAGGGCAGACTAAAAAAAAAAAAAGAATCGAAATGAAAATGAGTAGATTCCGGTGAAAGCAACTAATTGGCTTCAAAAACTTCAACCTCTTATATGGGTGAGTCTCTATACTCAATTTGCTTAGGCCCAAGACAGCCTCTTAAAATCAAGTGCTGAGGAAAGTGGGCTCCTCTTAACATATTACTCCTATGATATTATTTTATTTTTATTTTATTTTTATTTCTTAAAGATTTTATTTATTTATTTGACACAGAGAGAGAAATCACAAATAGGCAGAGAGGTAGGTAGAGAAAGGGGGGGGGGGAGGCTCCTCACTGAGTAGAGAGGCCAATATGGGACTCAGGACCCTGAGATCATGACCTGAGCTGAAGGCAGAGGCTTAACCCTCTGAGCCACCCAGGCGCCCCACTCCTATGATATTCTGTGGGGAACTGTAGGAAAAGTCTCAACCTCAGACCTGCAGTTTTGCTCTTTTTTAATTATTTTTTTTCTTTCCTCTTTGTTTTCTTTGTCTTCTTGTTTCTTTTCTCTCTTTTTTTCCCTCTTTGTCTCCCTCTTTCTCTGTCTTGTTTCCTCTGCCAATGTAGGCCTTCCCAGTGCTGTCCAGTGGAGTTATCTGTGGTGCTGGAAACGTTCCATATTTACATGGCCTAGTGCAGTAGCCACCAGCTATCTGTGGCTACTGAGAACTTGAAATGTAGCTGTCATGACTGAGGAATGAAACTTTAATTAATTTAAACTAATTTAAGTTTGAATAACCGTTTGTGGTTAATGGTCATCAAATTAGTTAGTGCAGCTTTAGACCAACTGTTTCCCTCTTATATTATCGATATCACTCATTTGTTGATGACAAGAGTTGGAAACCTCTTTGGCTATTCTCTTTTTGTAAAATCACTCATCACTGAAAGCTGGTCCAGCTTGTAAAATTTGGTTCGAATCTCTTCTAAACTCTTTCCATCAACTTTAGAGGGCTTTCAGGGCAAGAGAGCACTTTGTCTATTTTTTTGAGAGTTGGAGGAAGTTCACTATTTATTTATGACAAATATCCCATGTCTGTGATCCTCTCCAGTCAGAGATTCTTTGAAAATACTGTAGGTTTTGGCCAGTCAGAGGATGGAGTCATTGGACTCATCCATCCTGAGAATGACCCCACAAATAGGGGAGGTTTTAAACTGGCCATTGACCCTGACTGTCACATTGTCAACCTTGGCCATATTCAGCTGGATGGACGTGTGGTCCTTGGCACAGAGGATGTGGTTCCTGGTAGAGCATTTCTGTGACACATACAGGTCCACAAATTCGCCAGTGTGGAGAAGATGCCTGCTGTCACTGCCCAGAGGGCAAGCGCAGAAAGGAAGTGCTGTGTCGCCCCCTTCCCTCCCCAACTTAGTATTATTTAGAAGATAGAATGCTCTTCTCTGATTGCCTGGAGACCAGATATTCTCCAGCTAGAGATGTAGGGAACCCTGGGGTGATTCCAGATTTGGATGGGGCTCAGATGCAAGGCATGAGAGCAGGTGTGTTTGAAAATTACACGAGGGAAGGCAGAGGTCAGCAACCTCTTTGGCCATCGGCAGAAAGAAACAATGTTGGTACAAGAGTCTGGGGTGCTTGGGTAGCTCAGTCATTAAGCCTCTGCCTTCGGCTCAGATCATGATCCTGGAGTCCCAGGATTGAGCCCCACATCGATCTCCCTGCTTGCAGGAAGACTGCTTCTTCCTCTCTCATTCCCCAGCTTGTATACCCTCTCTAGCTGTGTTTCTCAAATAAATAACATCTTAAAAAAGAAAAGAGAGAGAGAGAGAGAGAGAGAGAGAGAGAGCGCACCTTGAGCCAGGGAGGCATAAGAGAGGATGAAGAATTGGAAAAAAAAGAAAAAAAAGAAAAAGACATAGTGGAGAAGAGGAAGGAAGAATAAAGATAACAATTAAAGGACACATGTTAAGAATGGGACTGTTATAGCAATATTAGTTTCTACTCTTGCCTCTGATCATCCCCCCCCAGAAAGCTAGGCCTTCTTACCAGAAAACCTGTGCTTGAGTCAACCACAGATGCTTGGGGGTACAGGCTTGGAGGCAACTGGGAAGAGTAGGGAGATAGTCAATTAATTCTGTGTACACTCTTAGAGTCTCTGAATTCCACTCCAAGTGTGTTAAAATGGCACTTGACATAGACTGGCTACTATCTTCTGTCCACCTTTTTCTTCTCTTTTTCCCTTTATTACAGATTATTATTATTTTTTTATTTTTTAGCTTGAAAAATATGACCTCAGTGCCTAGTGACCCTTTTGGTTTGGGTCAGTATCTGTCCTGATTAGCAAAAGGGAAATAAGAAATGACATTTTAAGACCAAGACACTAATAAAAGCAAAGACATTTCTTGTAAGCCTAAAATTCTGCTAAATCAGAGATTTTTTTTTTTCTTGAGCAGTTTGCTTATAATCCTGGAATCATGTTCCTCATATCTGGGAAATCTATTTTACATTGACTTCTTGTATTTGCTACATTTTATATTGACTGCCTTTGCTGTATTTTAAATGTATTTGTGTCTAGACTTGTGGGACTTTAGCTATAGCCAATTTTTACATTATTAAGAGGGTTATTTTGAGTGGCCCCTGTGAATAAAACTAATTTTCCCCTCTGATTAGTGCTTAATTTGAAATTGTATGTGCAATGATGAAATCTTTCTTGAGTTTCACTTCCAGATTCCAGTTTCCATTCCCAGAGGTTGCTTTTGATTACATAAATGCTTTCAGGGTGATTATGTGGGCAAAATTGTATATTAGGTAGTTTGGGTGCTTTTTATAAGAAATTGTGTTGTTTAGAAAGAAGGGTTGTGAGTTAGGTTTTGAGGTTTTAGGTACTTTACAATTACATGATCACTACCTCTATTCAAGGCAAAAATGTACCCTGCATCTTCAACCCTGCATAATTTTGTCACCCAAAGTTTGATTGGAAAGTCACTTCTCTTTAAGACTCCACATTCCATAGCAGGAAGATTTTTCTAGATCTATACATCAGACTTTTCAATGTGTATGTAGTCTCCTATATCTCTGTTTTTCTCCTATCTTCAATTTTTCTAATAAATGTTGTAAGGGGTGAAAGGTAAGAGAGTCATGCTATCCCCAAAACCAAAGCTAGAAATCAGACTCATTATGAGCCATTGATGGTGCCTGTGAATCTCTGTACATATATTCTTTGGCCCCGGATTCCTTGGTATCTTACTCTTACCTAATTTAGATGATAGCACGTGAGGTTTTGGACTTAGAGTTGATGCTGGAATGAGTTAATATTTTAAGGGATATTGGGGTAGGGTGATTATAGTTTGATGTGAGAAGGACCTGGAAGGCCAAGGGCAGTGTCCACGCAAATCACTACGTTAAAAGCTTAACCTCCAGGACTTCGGAACATGACCTTATTTGGAGATAAGAGTCTTCACAGAAGTAATCAAGCTAAAATAAGTTCACTAGGGTTGGCCTTACTCCAGTACGGTAGTGTCCTTACAAAGAGGAAAAATTGGGGCACAGAGACATGCCCGGGGCAGGCAATGTGAAGATACAGAGAGAACACCAGGGGAACACAAAAGCAGATGTCTACAAGCCCAGGAGAGAGGCCTGGAACAGATCCTTCCCTCACAGCACTCAGAAGGGACCAACAATCCAACACCTTGATTTTGCATTCGAAAGCTTTAGGACTGTGAGGCAAGAAATTTCTGTTGTTTAAGCCACACAGTTTGTAGTATATAATTGTAGTCACATCCAGCAAACTAACATAGGCAGCCAAGCCTCAACCCGGCTGCACCGGATCATGCAACAAACAGCCCTATAAGACCTAGTCACTGCCATAGACCTTTCTACTTATAAACATGCAGCTTGCTACAATATAGTTTTCTGTGTCCCTATTTTTCACTACCTTCCACCTCTTTTTTTTTTAAGATTTTATTTATTTGACAGAGAGAAACACAGACAGAGAGGGAATACAAGTAGGGGGAGTGAGAGAGGGAGAAGGAGGCTTCCCACCGAGCAGGCAGCTCAATGTGGGGCTCGATCCCAGGACTCCGGGATCACGACCTGAGGTGAAGCCAGAGCCTTAACCACTGAGCAACCCAGGCACCCCATTACCTTCCACTTTTATAATTTCTTTCATTCTCTAGAAATCTCAGAGAATTACAAATTGCCAGTCCAAGGATTAGACCCACAAACTTTCAGTAATATCTGATGTTATTCTTACATCCAGAGATGACGAAAGTTATTTTTTCTACTAGCACTTTTACTACTGCTACTATCAGCTAGCATTCATTGACCACCTGTCTTGTTTCAGGTAACATATTAAGGAACTAACTTCTTCAACCATGATCACATTACAGGTATGAGGTAGTAGCCATCATTGATTGCTTCATTTTGGAAAGGAGAGCATGGAGGCCAGAAGGTTTGATGACTTGGCCAAACCCACCTGGCTTGTTAGTGACAGAGCTGGGAATCCTACACCTTTATTGTCTTCATCATGTCTCTACTTGGAGACTCAAATTCTGAGATTAAGAAAAAAGACTAATCAAAGTAAGATTTAAGCAGGGAGACAACAGAGAAACAATCACTTCCTCTTCTTTTTTTTTTTTAATATATTTTTAAGATTTTATTTATTTGACAGAGAGAGATCACAAGTAGGCAGAGAGGCAGGGAGAGAGGAGGAAACAGGCTCCCTGCTGAGCAGAGAGCCAGATGTGGGCCTCGATACCAGGACTCCGAGATCATGACCTGAGCTGAAAGCAGAGGCATTAACCTACTGAGCCACCCAGGCGCCCTCACTTCTGCTTCTTAATGGATACTGGGACAGTGTCCTTTAAGAAACAAATCACATTACTTTGAGCATTTCTAATTTTTCCCACTGAAGACTTTTCCAATAGCAAAATCTAACATGGGTAGTCATTGCATCCATTCACATTTTAAGCCACAAATAGACCAAAAAGACTTGCTGCATCAGCTCAAAGGAACATTCTTCTGTAATCAATTAAAATCATTGCACTTAATTATTCTATTCCTGCCAAGAAACAATTTAAAAAGCCTGTTCGCAACAATTTGTTTTACAATTTCCAGGACTACTAAAATGACCTCCTGAGGACCTGGAATTTTGAAAATTTTTTCCGGTGTTGCCTGAGGACAATATGGCAGTAAAATGAACAAATGTAAGCCCACTTAGATCTTAATGACACCCATGTGAAGTCTACACTCTTCCTTCATCAAACTTCAGTTTGTACTTTATAGCTGTTATCATGGGACGTGGCTTTTCCTGTAAATAAACAAATGACTTTGGTGACCAGAGAACTGGGCCACTACTGTGGCTCTACCATGCCCTTGCTGTGCGCACCTTATCAAGTTATCATTCCTCTCTGAATATCTGTGACCTAATCTTTAAATGGAAAGAGCAATGCAATGCCTACCTCACAGGCTATGAGAGTCAAATACAATAGTGAGCACAGAGCATCTGGCATATGATTGAGACCATTAATTTTTACTTCCATTCCACCTTTTCTTCCCTGTTGTTCTCTCAGGTGCCCAGCATGTTTCTTTGCCCTTATGTCAGCTTGCCAAGGGCTGATATGCTGAACCATGGTAGCTGAACAAGTTAACTAAAGCTTGAATCAGACTCCCTGTAAGGTCAATTTCTAGTGTATGTTTTGCTGGGTGGGAAGAAATGAAGAATACACAGGTCATGTGGTGTCCAGCCTCCCCCTGCACAACAGTGGTTAGGAAATCTCAGGGAAGACAATTTTTTCCCCCATTTTGCCTTGAGCCAAGGAAAAGACATGTATCTCTCCCCATTGTTTCTATTCATGTGTGCATATATGCATGAATATGTATGTGTATTAAGTTTAGTTTCTATAGCTATTTACTTTCCAGGGCCTTGGCTTTATCTTTGTCTCTAATCTGACTTTCCTTCTGGATGGCCCCTGGTCTACACCTCAATTTTTTCAGTTAGTTAAAATTCTCTAGGCTATCAAGAATCGGCAGAAGCCTAAGGGCAAAAGCCTACTTCTGTGTTTTTACTCCTCTGTGGATTCTCCCTTTCCGATTTCTAGTATCTAAGCATTTCTCTTAAATTTCTGGCATCAAATCAATGCATTTCAAAAAATTTTGTATATAAAATTTTTTTCTTCCACATTTTCTAGCTATTCTCTACCATTTTCCATATTTTTGGGAATAGAATTCCAGTCCAACTCTTTCTGAATAAAATGCCAAGGAAATCTTCTGCTTCAGTCTGCTCAGGCTGCCATAACAAAATGCCATAGGCTGGATGTTTAAATACAGAAAATGATTTTCCCACAGATCTGGCTTCTTGGAAGTCTGAGATCAAGATACCAGCATGGTTGGCTTCTGATGAGGTCTCTCCCTTTGAGTTCATATGATGCCTTCTCACTATGTGCTCACATGATCTCTTTGTGGGAGCATGGGAGGCAAGGAGGGGAGGAGTGAGAGAGAGAGAGAGAGAGAGAGAGAGAGAGATAGGGAGTGGGGAGAGTGTAAACTTTGGGTGTATCTTCTTTAAGGCACTATCCTTCCATGAGGGCCCCAGACCAGTGGTTTCATCTAATCCTAATCACCCCCCAAAGCTAGAACTGACACAGGGTTCTTGTCTCAAGGAGTTGAAGAATGAGTCTTGCAGACACAGAGGTGAGATGATAGTTTATTAAGTGAAGGGGAAAACAGAAAGAAGACAAAAGTCTCTCTAGAGTGAGGGGTCCCAAATGGGTTGCCACTGTGGGCTCTGATTGGCAGTCTTTAATTGAGCACTCACTAGGAAGCTGGTGGCCTTGAAATTCTCCTGCCATCTTGGTTTGAGCAAGGACTATCAGTAATATCCTTTATGGTTTGCTCATTTTTTGTGAAGATAATGTAACTGCCATTAAACAAACAAACAAACAAACAAAAAAAACCCTGAACACCCAAGGTAGAGTGGTCTGGTTTGTTCCTTTATCTCTTGTTACACTGTGTCTCAATATCTCTGCTTGCGAGGAATAGTTCCAGAGCCTAGTCAGAGGCTTCCTATCCCTCCCTGCCTATACCTTAACCCTTTCCCTCCTGACAGTCTCAAAATACCATCACCCTGGGGGTTAGGTCTTTAACAAATAAATCTGGGGAGTGGCAGATGCAAATATTCATTCCACAAAATCTTTCTGAGCCTGAAATAATTGCTTTATGCTACAGGTATCACACAGACCTGTCTGGTCTTCAATTTCTTCACCTATAATATGAGGAGAATCCAACTTAAAGCATTGCTATAAAATGGCCCAATACTGTACTGGGTAGAAAACAAAGATCAAAATGCCCAGCACAGCAGGAACTTAGCAGACAGTCTTCCCCTTTCCCTTTGCTTCCACTCTCTCTGCCCCTGAAGTGAGTGGATGCAGCTGACGGGTATATGACAGCCATCTCCAGGGTCAGTCCAGTGATGCCGGAAGTGGTCCAGCTGTGGTCCTGCTTACATCACACTGTCAAGACTTTTCAGCATTTGTGTCACTAGAAAGGGATAGAGTGGAGGACGATAGCATGAAGCGAAGGCAATTACAAATTTTTAAGGAGGAAACAGGCAAAACCAAAACCAAACAAAAACTAAGATGACACCTGGATATTTTCTTTTTTAAACTCACAGTAGAGCCCAAAGTTGTAAGCCATCCAGGTGGTGAGCTCATGAAAACAGAAATTAATCACCTATTTGTACTACAGCTTGAAGATTTAAAGATCTTTGGGGAAGATGTTGAAAAGCCTCACTCCAATTAACCTTACCCTGTTAAGTATGCCCAGCCACAGATCAGAAGCCAAAGAATGGGTTTCAAGGGTGAGAAACTCCTAGCCTCTTCGGCCATTTCCCTAGAAGGAAGGAGCCTCCGGAGGGAAAAACAAGCAACTTTAGCAGATAGGACAGATCACCGTGTGTTGGGATATAATATAATTCTTCTCAGAAAGGCTTGGAATGGGGACTACCTTCTGATTTAATTTTAAGGGCTATTTTGAACTGTGTGGCCTTTTTCTGAATTTGATCGGATAATGGAAACGGATTATCACATGTCATCACGTGTCAGTGTGTATGATCTTGGCTGAAATGCTAACCTAGACCATTTAGAACCGATTTCTTCTCTCTGATACTTTTTTTTTTTATCTTGCATACAAAGCCGGGGGGAAAAAAGAAAATGGCATTTGATATTTCTTCTTGGGGATAGTCATGAAGTAAAAAGTGTGGTGGTTCTGGTGGAACCTCTGAGAATTAAGAGATTTTAACAGCCTTAAAATATTGCCAAGAAGTACTATTTTAAAATGTCTCTGTGACCTTTCTGATTAAATTGGAAATGAAAAATAAGACACAAGCACATTTTTTCTTATTCAAGAGAAGTGGAAAACTCTCATTAACAGACCAAGAAAATGGGGAAGAAGGAAAGAAGAGAGATGAGAGAAAATGGAAACAGATACCACAAAGACCATGTTTATATTCCAATTTTTATTTGGTGCACTCTCTGTGGAACACCCCTAAAGTTTTCACTCTCACTCCCAGGACTCTTTCTCAGATGCTGATCCTCTTTCTTTTATTCTTTAAATTTTAATACAAAGTTGTATCTTTTGCCAAAATTATTATTGGGAAAGAAAATTAAAGGATTTGGCCTCTGTCTCAATCTCCCATTTTAGTGCTAGCTTCCCAGCTGAGATTGTGAATAAGGAAATCTATAGAATTTGTAGTTAATCACACACAAAAAATCAACCCCAGGGGATGGTACATGCCTCATTCCAGGTTTCTGGCTTCTAAGAAGGATGTTATCACCCCTACTGTCTTTGAAACTTCCTATGGGTTTGACTAGGTCATGATACACACCCACATTTGTGTATGTGTGTGTATGTGTGTGGAGGGGTATGCATGTGTTTGTGGTAGAATTAGGTAGAACTAAACAAACAATCATCTTGATTTATTTGGCTCCCCTGCTAATAATTTTGGGTGCTTATTGGATGCAAAGCAGTTATTCCATTTATATTTATTACAAATAAATATTTTAAAGAACAATGGTGTTATCATGAAGGATTTTACAAACATGACAGAAAAGAATAGCGCTATAACAGATCTGCTTAAGAGGGCTAAAAAAGTTTCAAAATGGCCAGCAGGTGCAAGGAGTACAGAAATAGGAAGAAAGGGAATAGCTCAACCTGACAATGAGGGATATGGGTATAACCTCATTCTAACTGCAACTCATTTTCCATCTAAGCAGCTACTTTAGCTTACTTGGTATGTGGATGGAAATGCTGATAATGCCAAATGACTTCCCATGCTCATAAAAGCTTTATAGAAAAACCAATATTAATAAAGATCTCTGAAAATAGAAATTAGCCTGCTTATGTGCAAACTGATCAATATAGAGAGGTGTGTATACAGCATGTCCCCTCTTCTGAAATTACTTTAAAATTTATTCTGTTTTATTGTAATCCTGCAGAGTAAATAGAAAAAGAAAGTGGAAAGAGGGTGACACCAGGAAAAGGAAGTCGAATAATATTCTCCCACAAAAGAAACGGAATTACTCTTAGGCTCTTCTTAGAATTCACCAACATTTCTTTTATAGAATATATTATGCCCTCACGCTTGTTTTTACGTACAAATGCCTCTGACAAGAGTTATTCAACTCCACATTTCTGGCACTGTTCTATCCTTCATTAGTGGGAGGGTGTGAGATGGCCTGTGTACTTGACAATGGCACGTAAAAGTATTCTGAGAGAAGAAAGGGAACTCACACCTGGTTCATATACGTATGATTGGGTACAGTCTGCCTTCTTTAAAAAATCAGGAACATTTATAAATATGTGTCAGAATGTTTTCTTAAGAGCTACAGTATCAAATCCCCAAAAGTTGATGGAAATAGGGAGGAGGAGCACAGAAATAATCAGGTATTTGCTCAGAAACAAAATGTTCTCTTTCTGATCTTTAAAACTGTCTGTTGCTTTAAGGAGTATATCAAATGTGAAAATATTCTGCTTTATGTTCAGAAATACTTCATAAAAGGTGGCTTCAAGGTTTGGGTGTTCTCTGCCAGAGGGATGTATAGACTTTTTACTAAAACTGTTTAACTTTTGTAAAGAATTTTGATATGGGAAAGGGTACAACTGTAAACCTCTTCAGCAGTTTCACATGTATTTTCTACTTGAGCTTGAATTTTTTTTTTTTTTTTTAAGACAGTGAGGCAAAGCTTGCAGCCATTTTGGAAGTTGTTCTTTAAGTTGTAAGAAGGGAAAATACCCAGCTTAGCAGATTTTTTCTTCTTGGCCTTAAACAAAGAAATACAGCCAAATTCTTCTTTAATTTCTACCCTAAAGATATAATTATGGCCCCATGGCCAATGCATATGCCTCTAGATAGCATACTACACAGCACAAAGTATAAAATGTTCAGAGTAGTGGAAGCACAGGGACTTGAGAGGTAGAGAATGTACATCTGACTCACGATTCTTCTAAAAGCAGCTATGGAACTGGTGAGAAAGCACTTCCTCATCTGTCCCATTTTATTCTGAAAATGGGGAGGTTATTGTAGAAGAGGTCCAGAATCATTTCTAGCTCTGCCACAGCTGATTCTAGAAATAGAAAAACAAGGACATCTACATTTGTCTCTCAGTCTATTGTGATCTATATAATCCTAAATGGATTATATAGAATATATAAAATAGGAAATTCAGGATTTGTTTTCTCTCTAATTGTGTTTCCCTAAATATTTTTCATATTCACATTAGCATATTTTTTAAAAAATTAATATCTACAGTCCTACAGAGTTAAGCAAGCTGGTGCTGTCTACTATATCACATAGGTAAGTTTTCCTTGTGGAGAGTAATAACTGTACCAATTTTTAAAGTTCTTCATTTGTTCATTTACTCTCTGAAAGAAGGGACTTAACAAACAATGCAGATATCCTGGTGAGAGAACATCACAGGTGGAGGTCTGCAAGTTCAAAGACAGAAATGGGAGCAGGCTTGGCGTGTTTGCCAAAAAGTAAGGAGGCAAGCCTAGGCAGGCACATTTGTGGAGATCAGTTGTGGGGGTGCAGGGACTAGGGCTGGATCCTCTATGTATTTGTAGGCCATGGTATGTTTTGGCTATAATACAAAGCTATTTGGGTTTCAGCACAGAATCCTTAATATGACTTAGATGTTAAAGTTAAAGGATTAACTCTGGCTACTTTGTTGAGATGCTAGGGAGCAAGAGTGGCAATCCAGAAACCGATAAGAAGACCATTGTTGTCATGCTTTGAGGAATGGTGGTGGCTTGACCTAGGACGACAGTGATGAAGGCAGCAAGAAATAATCAGATTCAGAATATATTTTGAAGGCAAGCCCTTCAAAGAGGAGAAAAACAAACCCTAAGCTGCTTTAAACTGCCAAATGTCTGATATGTTTCTGGCCTGGGCAGAAAACTGATGAATGAGCCTGGAGACATGGACATTGTGCGCACTCTTATCCAAGAGCTCCTCCCTAGTACACATCTCAACCATCCCTCTGAGTGGTCCCTAGTCCATTTCTCTCTCCTATAGCTCATGAGGTTCTTATCACATTGGCTGGAACCACCAAACTCAAAACAGAAAACTGGAAAAATGGAAATGTTCCTTGAAATAGTGAAGATGTACTTAGATCGGTATATTCTAGAATAATCAGTCCTTTGATGCAAGGTTAAGAGTTCCCTGGTAATTGGCTGGAAAAGAGGAAATATTGTGTCTTTTTTGAGAGTTAGAGTAAATCTTGTTTTATGCTTTTTTATTCTTATTCTATTATTTCTATAATGGCCCCAAGAACTACTGTTAGTAAAGAAACATGAAATGTGTTAAATCCAGTTTTATCTTAAATCATATAGTCAAAAAGCACTACTTTACATGAGTTCCTTTATCATCCTAAGGAGATAGAGTTACATAGAACAGAAGCAGAGAAGGTTGGACTTAGACAATGTTATTATGTATATAATCTATATCAAAAATATTGCTGGTATTATGGGGTGCTCTGGACATCAACAAATGGTTCTTGGTGAGAAAATTTGCATATTGGTAATAGAGAATGAATAAACCTTATAATATTGAAATTGACTCGTTTTATAACAACTATGAATTGCAAAATATGCCATAATAGAGTAACAAAACTAAATGTGGCTTGTATCTTTTACAAAAAATACTGCATTAATTTTGAAGCAATGCATATTTTATAGTACATTAAAATCAAATTTTTTATTATGCAAATATAGATGTTCCCTAAAATTAATGTAGCTCAATTACATCATTAGATATCAGAAAGGCATTTGAAAAGGTAGGTTGGAAATAATTCTTTTGAATGTCACATAAATTTTCTTTGCCACTAATCTCTGAAAAGAGGGAAAAATTTTTCTCTACTCAGGCATAGAATAGAAGCATTAACAATGGAAAGGTCAGTGCATAATGATGCAAGAGGGAAAAGGCCTAAAGTACCATACTGATGAAATTAAATGGGGAAAGTTATATAGAATATTAATCAATCAATCCTTAATTTAAGACCTTTGGGTAATTGCTAAATTATCTTCTTCACTATTTAATATCAAAGAAATGCTAACCAATATATATTTTTTCCTATAGAGAAAAAAAAAAAAACTCCACAACTATCTGTTTAGACTCAACATTTCTCTTTCCCTTTAACGTCTCAGTATTGCAGGAAGAAATTGACAAACTCTGGTTATCCTAGTAGTTATTAGATAGCCATCTCATTTCCAGTATAATTTACCTCCATTAGCTTAGAAAATCAAGAGCTGATTATATCAACTCCACAAAGGAAAATTATGTATTCATTAAAATTCATGTTTGGAAAGATAGGAGGAAATGGTCACGATAAAATGGTAAATAAAATTGCAGGATATGGAACTTTATGCATCGTATGATCCACAATTTGTAAAAACAAATCAATGTGCATACATGTATAGACCAGAAGAAACTGTGTGAAGGGGAAAATTGTGGTTATCCTTGGATGATGAAATGCATTTGGAAAATGCATTTTTTGTCTGCCTTACTGATTTTACAAGTGTGGTGGTATTTAAGATTTGCAGTGATGTAGCTAGCATTAGCAAGAAGAGTTTTTCTCTTCTTGACCTCATTCTTGCTAATTTGCCTGTTAACTATTTCCTTGGTCCATTAACTTATATATGTATTCTGAAGGCCAGTAGGAGCTGGAAGGAAAAGAAAAATGAAGAAGCAGAAAAGGTTAAGTTATCACTGTATAGGAGCAAATCTGTAGAAAGATATTTGGAAGGACAATGTATTTGACTGCTGATGAAACTTCTGCTATTTACATAAAGATTTCATGGGGCGCGGAGTACATTTAGGTAAGGGAAGAGGAAGAAAGTCTGTAGATTCACTGGTTCACTCACTGATTCATTCATTTATTCAACAAACATTCATGAGTACCAAATAGATGCCCTGTGCTTGGGAACCACTGATTAATAAGCTATAGTATCTATCTTCAAGGAACTCATGATTAAGCACAGGAAGTAGACAAATGAATATGAAGAATATAAGTCATTAATATAAATGTATACCACATAAATCCATAACACAATGCATGGAGTCTTCCAAGCTGCTTGAGGGTTTCATATATTTGAGCTGGGTCTTGAAGAGTCATTAAGACCTCACAAAATTGATGATGGGAGGGAGGACTTCTGGTAGAGCATTCAGCATGCAAAATAAATATCTCAGGAATTGTGAAAGAACAGGGAACTCTTAAGTGGTTTAAAATGTGGGTAGAACTTAAGGGCAGTTGGGAGAGTCTTTGGAAATGACATTGTGGTTGGAGATGGGAACCAGATGAAGGTTTCCATGGCACATTGAGTTATGTTATATGCAATATTTCTAGAAAATGCCAGCTAATCTGTAGTGACAGAATGCTGATTGGCAGTTTACTAACAATGAGGGATGAGAGGATAGAAAGGGTAAGGGGGGAGGCGGGAATTACCAAAGAGCATATGAGATTTTTTTTTTAATCTTTTTAAAAAGATTTTATTTACTTATTTGACAGAGAGAGAAATCACAAGTAGGCAGAGAGGCAGGCAGAGAGAGAGGAGGAAGCAGGCTCATTTTTGGTAATGGGCAATCATGCATTGAGTGTCTTTTATGTGGTCCTCTCTATGTAGGCAATATTGGGGATACAAAAAGTATAGATATTATCTCAGGACCCTGAGATCATGACCTGAGCTGAAGGCAGAGGCTTTAACCCACTGAGCCACCCAGGCGCCCAGCATATGAGATTTTTGAAGTTGATAATATGTCTGTCATCTTGATGTGTGTTTTATCAGTGTACACACGTCAAATATATTGAGTTATACACTTTAAACATGGTCTGTTTATCCTATCTCAATTTTACCTCAACAAAGCAATTAACAAACCCAATCCCTCTAAATTTTATAGACTTAGGTCTAGACCACTCCTCTCTGATCCAGTCACCATGCCCGGTTCACAGCAGAGGCTACACAGATTAAAAAACAGAAACAGACTGATAGCTCAGATATCACTTTGACCTGCTCCACCCAAGAAAGGCTGTCCTGATCTTTCCTCTGACTCCTCTCTAATCTTTCGCTTCCCTGGGACTTGGGCCTCTGACCTCTGCCAGTCTCTCTTCCAAATCTGGGACCTCCTGGAAAGCAAGAACCAACTTAGATTCATCCTGGTTTTCCTTCAGGATTCCTTTCCACTGATCTTTCCCCATCTCCACTGACATATTATCTGGCCTTTCTGATAGCACGGGTGAAAAAGCCAGCTAATGTTCTTTTTGCTGTTTTTCTGACTAGAAGCAGGGAGGATATACATTGATAAGACCAGTATTCATTTATACAGCTCCTAGTGCATAATGAGGCCTGGGTACCTGGGATTCCTCTCTATGGGAAAGAGGTAACACAGAGCCAATTTCCATTTTCTCAGAAAGATAGGAAGGTTAGATTAGTCTTCACAACCAAGCAGTGCTGGCAAATCTTTGGGGCCTTCTTGTTTAGTTTTAACCTGTCTAATCTCATCAACCACATCCTCCTAGTTGCTCATCCTACCCCGGTCATAAAACATCGTATTTCTCAAAATAAATATTCCCACTCCTCAGAGGCCTTAAACTTTTTGTTTCTTTAGTCTGATGGAAACACACACACACACACACACACACTTCCTCTGGAATGTGGACTTCTTAGTAATTCCAGAATTTAGTTTAAGGTTATGAAGTTGTCAGTGAGAGGGGCCTGGAGCAGACACAGAATTTATATATCTCAACATACCTTCTTTTGCCTCCTAGAGGTCTTACTGAGAACACGCAAGTGGTAGTGAAACTCATGTACTCTTTTTCAGGTCTGATAATGCAAAGTTCAGTTATCTCCAACCACTACCCTTTGTACATAGTTTTAGATCATCATAGAACTTGAACTAACAACCCCTGGCTCTATATTTAAAAAAATATTTATAAATGGCAGACTTTCCTTGTTTTTGAACCACACTCAATATGAGCAAAATCTTGGGAGTCCTGAACAAAGCCTGGCTAGCATGTATGGCACTCTGAGCCCCTTTCTTCATACCATCAAGGACTCCTTCTTTAGACAAGATACATTTTTGAAAAAAGGTAAGCTAAATGGTGATATCCAATAGGTCTGATTCATTGAGATGGCCCTCCTAATGCTCTTTTCCAAGGCCCCTTATCACCCATTCCTTTTAGAAGTTTCAATCCTATACATCTCTGGGGTTTGCTTTACTTGATTCTGTAAGTGTGTGTGTGCCTGTGTATGTGTGTAGTGTGTGCAGTATCTCAACCACATATATGGGGATGATCATAGACTTTATAGAGAAGTAAAAGGAGGCAAAGGGATCTGAGAGTAAACCCCAAGATTATAATATGTTTGCCAAAATATATCCCAACTGTAAACATTCAATTAATAGTCCTAATGAATTGGTCTTAAGTTTTACATATTATATGACCACAGTCTGTTATATATCATTGTTTTATAAGAGTGTGGCTTTGGATTCAGCTTGGGTTTAGTGTATGATAATACCATTTACTAAAAAATACCTTGCAGAAAGGATATTATACAAACCAATGATCTACTCTGCCAAATAGGATCTCACTTGTATGTATTAAGAAACAATGTTTAAAGGAGATAGCATAGTGGCTGGAACACAGAGGGAGTGGTTGCTCTGTAATTACTCATATGTGGCTAAAATATACAATTTCCAAGAATATCCATTGTCCAGACTTACAGTGTTATCTACTTTAAAATGCATGCATTATACATTCATATGCATGTATACATATGCACAACACATATCTGTATGTGTCATAGCATCAGAGATAAACTGTTTGGATCGAACCCTGGCTCTGCTGTTTACATTGCTTAACCTCTCAGTCCTTCAGGTTTTTGGTTTTTTTGTTTTCTTTTTTATCTGTAAAATAAAGCCAGTTTTGGTACTTCCAATAAAAGCTTATTTGAGGATTAAATACCATTTGGAACTTGGTAAAATATGAATGGTGGTTGTCATTATGATTACTGCCACTTTATCAAGTGGTGATGCAAAGAATAAAGAAAATCCAATGAAAATCAAATTAAAACAAGAGTAAAGATTAAAGAGATCAACAAATACATGTACCTCCTTTACTTTAACCTAGTTTCTACAACAGACGTTCCTCTCTTAAGCTCAGTAGGGAACAGATTTCACAGCCCAGGAGCATAATTACACAAAACACTGACTCCTGTGGTCACCAAGTTATACTTGAGGCACACTGAGTAACTGCCAATTCAGACCTCAATGGGTGACTGGGGCATATGGTGATAAAGGATCAGTCAAGAGGACCCTGTAATGCTCAATAAATGCCAGCAGCTTTGTGAAATTAAATATAGAGGTCACAGTGCTGCTCCATCAATAAGAAGCAACAAAATCTAATGTAAAACTGGATACGTATATCTCATTTCTTTTTCTCTCCTTCCTCCCTTTCTTCTGTAAAACTATGTTGAGTATATGTGGACTACCAAGTGCGTGTCAGACAATGTGTTAGGTAGCCAGGATAAAATAAAAACAGACACATCCTTGCCCTCTGGAGTGCATGGTCCCAAGGGATTTTTCCCTATGGTGCTTTCTGCCAAATGTGTTCTCTTGTAGGCTGAATGCTCCCAGGACTTCAAACTTTATAACAAACAAAGTTCTTTCTGTTCTTGATAGCATGGCAGTCATTTTTTCCCTGTAAATTCAGATCTATTATTCTTGGGGCTGCCTACCTCTCAGAAGTTCTACTCTTCCAAGATTTTCTGCCATATGGTCAGACAGGTGAAGATATTACATTCCCCCAGTCACTTTGGCTTTCTTCTGTTAAAAGCTTTGGTAGGAATTCTTGAGGAAGGTGGGGTTTGGGAATTGTCTCTATGGCAATGCTCCATTTTCTTCTTGTTTTCAAGTACATAGAATTGGCTGTCTGTGAAAATAAAGCCATAAGAGTCAACAAATTAATTCTTTGGTTAAAGGAACCAATATTTTTTTGTTAATTTTAGCCAAGGCACATCTATTTGAAAAATGGTGTACCGAATGAGATTTCTCTTGTTTTTCTGTCTCTTTTTTTGAAAAGTTAGTTATAGAGCAGCAGTGGTGGGAAAACAGTAAGAAAAGAGTTGCAATGCTATCTGGAGTAAGAGACAATAAGGATACATTATAACACACTCGCAGATGGGTTAAAGAGTAGACATCTTTGAGTGTATTCTGCACCACTGAAATGCATGTTTTATATAGCTAAGAGCACCTCTGTGGTGAGTGAAATCCTCTTACACTGCTTCCCTGGGGGGTGGGTAACGCCTATAGGGATAAGCTGGCCTATTCTTGTTGCATTTGCTTTAAGATACCATTGAGTTGGGGCGCCTGGGTGGCTCAGTTGGTTAAGCGACTGCCTTCGGCTCAGGTCGTGATCCCGGAGACCCAGGATCGAGCCCCACATCGGGCTCCCTGCTTGGCGGGAAGCCTACTTCTCCCTCTCTCACTCCCCCTGCTGGTGTTCCCTCTCTGGCTGTGTTTCTCTCTGTCAAATAAATAAAATCTTAGAAAAAAAAAAGATACCATTGAGTTGGATATGGACTAGAGCACAGTAGGGGGAAACACTGGCTGTAAAGTATACTGCTTAGAGAACTCCTAGATGGCTGAGCTCCAACAATGGCCCACTGAGAATCTAAGAACCTAGTTCCAACTTTTCCTTTCTTTTTTTTTTTTTTAAGATCTTATTTATTTATTT
>PITA01014437.1:0-47716 GCA_004023965.1 Spilogale gracilis | reverse complement strand
CTTGAAAACTACCCTGTAGCAATTCGCCAAAAAACAAAGAATTGAAATGTGATTTCACTCTGCCTTAAAAAATACCTTTTGAGAAAGTTTTTTTCTCTTTTTGAAAAAGAAATAGTACAATGAATTTTGTTGCACACTTAAACATTTTTTTAAGGATTTTATGTATTTGACAGAGAGACCACAAGTAGGCAGAGAGACAGACAGAGAAAGAGAGGAGGAAGCAGGATCCCTGCTGAGCAGAGAGCCCGATGCGGGCCTTGATCCTAGGACCCTGAGATCATGACCTGAGCCGAAGGCAGAGGCTTTAACCCACTGAGCCACCCAGGTGCCTGCACACTTAAACATTTTAATATAAGTTGTCTCATTTGAATGTAGTAGCTATTTCCATATTTGTCCAAGGATACACAGTCTGCATTTGAAATACATAGGGGAAAAAAAACCACATTAAAACAGAAGGCCTTAAATGCTTACCAGGTTGGATTCCCAACCAGCAGCAGCAGCATTTACAACAAAAACAAAAACTACAAACATAATAACAGAAGAACTTGATTTAAATATTTAGAACGTCTCCCTCTCGTGCTGTACTCTCACTGCTCACAGACTCCATAAGATTTTTTTTCCATTTTACAGATGACAAAATTTGGACTCAGAGAAATTATGTGATTTGCCTAAAGCCGCACAGCTAGGACATACCAGCTATTCAATCCATAGCTGACCTTAAGGTGATTGTATAGCTACCATTCAAGGGAATCTTTTTTCATATTTTAAGTACCTTTAAAATTTAGAAATAGTTTCATTTCATTGTCTTCTAACATACTTTGAGGACTAAAAATGTTTATTTGGATAAATGGCATTTTTCCCCAAAAGGGGCTGTGGTTTTTATGTATTTTGCTTGCTTGGTGATGGCAAGTCCCACTGAGTAGTTTTATAAGAATTTACTTGATTTATCGGGTAAGTCTAACCATTGTGTATACTTAGTTCAACTCAAACTAGTAGATTCTGAACCTCCTCTTTGGCAAACCCTATCTTTCAGATCCAAGTCTCTGATGACTGGATGACACTAAATTCGGATCCTTTTCTCAGATGGACCATGGGGACTAGAATAGTGATTTAGAAATAGCTTGGATAATTTTGACACCATCTGCTTTATGCTCATATAGTTGCTGTGTGTGATTTTTGACTAACTTGATAAATAAAATTCAAATGCTTTTTCTGCAGTTAATAAAGAGTGATACAACAAAAATATTTACTGTGCACTATGCCAGCAACTAAATTAACCAGTAATAATTGTTTTCGTGGCACCAATCAACAGCTGAGGAAAAAAAACCCCACAGGTCATTATATTTATCAAAATTAGCTATAGTTCCTCCTCATCCTCCTGTAGACCACGGCCTTGATCGGGCTGCGTTTTACACACACACACACACACACACACACACACACACACAGAGAGAGAGAGAGAGAGAGAGAGGGAAAAGGCTAATTCTCCTCCACGTCTGTTTCTCTGGAAGCAGTCTTACAAACTTTTGAGTATTTGTATTGGTGAGATAGCAAATGTCTTCCTGCTATTCCCAGCCTGTAATTTACTCCCAAGACTACTGATCCCACCCTTCCATAGAATCATTCCCTGTCGGGTTGTGGATGGCAACAGAAGGTCCCTCCCTTCCTGTAGTGGCTTACTCTCCGGTACCAGACGCAGGCATAGCTTCAGAAAGGGTTGCAAACAGGCCACCTGAAACTGGGGAAGAAACCATTACCTACTTCTGCCAGTGTCCCGTCACAGAAAATGTAAGCCCTTCCAGGAGGATCGCGCAGCTCCGCCCCCAACTTTCAGCCACCCAACGAACAGCTTTCTGAAGCGCTAATCTGGCAACCTTGAACCCCAGTCGTCTGGATGGTGCCCTCAGTGTCTGGGGCTGGCCTTCGTTGGCGGCACGGATGACAGAGACCCTGTCAGCAGAGTACGGCTCATTGACGTTCATGAAGATGATCATGGCAAGAGGCAGCTGATCAAACCTTTCCCCGGAGTTGACACTGTTGCTTAGTACAGAGTAGTAGGGAGGAAGGTGTCTGGGGGGAAGTAACTCTTGACAGAATGAGGCGACTCATTAGTGATAACAGGAGGAGTCATCTAGGGAGATACGGGTCACCACAATACATGGATCACATAGTTTCGGACAGCCCTGGCTTCTACTGGCCGACTCTGAATTCCTTGTAAGAAATGATTTTATTTCTGAATTCTTTGTAAGAAATGACTTTATAGACTGAGAAGAAGCGAAAGACCAGCCCTGTTGTGCAGTGAGAGTGAACAGGGGATGAAGTGGTTGTGATCACAACAGGCCCTTGCACTCAGCTCGTAATAAAATCGTTCACTCTTCATGGCGCGCGTGTCCCACAAATGCATGTGGGATGCTGTCCTTTCTCTTCTGGCATGGAAATCACAGTGTTCAACCTCAAGCAAGGCAGAGATGTTCACGAGGCGGGGAAGTCCAACTTTGTTCATAAGCTGAAAAAATCAGCCCATTCCCTCAAAAACGGAAGATGGGCCCTCTGTAGACACAGTCCTAAAAGAACTCCCCGGGTCAGCCAATAGAGAGGCGAAAATTAAACTTAGATTTCCTGACACTCCACTCTTGTTCTCTCCCTGCTCGATCCTCCCAGTTCACTGAGAAATCATTAGGTTTACACTATAAGCCAATTCCCCTCGAAGCCTGACAAATTTATGGCTTCTCAAACCACGGATGCCAAAGCAGAAGTTATCAATTATTTTCAAGGTGTCTAACTTTTAGCGGGGAATACATTGATACAGATATGTGACGGCATCTGTAATTCCAGCCGGTCCTCCCGGGGATAGCCACAGACGCTTTTTTTGGAGCCCTCTCTGAGATAATAAAACAGGCTCTGGTCAGACACACTGTACCTCACACGGGATAACAGCTTTCGACATAAATCTGGAACATGATTTACATTTGAAAGCAGCAGATCAATATTTGAGGAGGGATTATTTTTTATCAACTTGGCTCTAATTCTCTGAAATATAAAGTTATTTTTTAAATGTCAAGACCAACTACACCCACCCAGGCCCAAGATGGCTTTGTCGAAAAAGTTGAAAAAAATTAAACGTAAATTTTGTGTTGACATAATCCAGGTTAAGTCTAAAAAAGAAAAATACTTACTTTTGTAAAATGAGAGGCTATTTTATCACTCAGAGAATGTCACATCAATTGTAAAGCCATCAGCCCCAAGGTTTGGTGGTGATTGCTTCATATTTACTGTTAGTCCAGCAATGGGGATGGTACTTTCACAGTCTTTGGACAGACTAGTGAGTGTGACATTTAAAGTGTTGATTTTTGCAGCACTTATGTTAATTGTTGTAATTTTCCTGATGAACCACCATTCTGGTTTCCTGATGCAGCCAAGATAGTTTTACATTTTCTATGCAGGGCCTCTTTGCCATTTGGTCTGTGTAGTGTCAGCTTCGAGTGCTACTGAAAGCAGACAAAATTGCAAGCAAATTGCATCAGATTGCCAACATTGTGAAAAGGTAAATTGCTTGCAAATCTATTTAAACCACTGCCCTATTTTCATCAGCTTCAGTACTTGGTATTCATGATTGCTTAATTGGCGACCTTTCCTATTGTGTAGTGCTTTATGGTGTAATGGAAAGCGATCTTTACCAAACCAATTACCCTTTTTTTCTCAGCACTACATTATTGCTGTGATTGCAACTGCCAGTCCTTTGTAAATGAACTTTCTGATTTCAATGATGTTTTTAAAATGTAAGATAGAAAAAAGCGGCATTCATATTGTGCGATGTTCTATTTTGAAGCCTCTTTGTAGCCACTATTGTCTGGGAAAATGGACTGAAGGGTTACACAGTACCTACAAATATCCATGTAACTATTATTAATATTATTATAATGTCCTCCTTTGTACTGCAGCTCAATTAGGAAAGGATAGGAGAAATATTTTGTCACCCTGTCAAGTGCACAGGAAGTGCATTTGAGGCTTCTTTTTTGACACGTACATTATCTCTAGTGATAAGACAAGATTCTTTTTAAGGAGTGGTGATGAAGATACAAAATCAGTTAAAATGAAACTCACATTGCTGGTTTTATGGCCACTCACCATTTAAAAAGGAACCTTCAAGGACTCAAATATTAAGACTAGGAATGAAAGCTCAATTTTATAAGAGAAAGTTGTGAGCAAGCTGGGAAATAGTGAATTTTTAAGATCGCAGGTTCTGCACACAGATGCCAACACACAGCAAAACATGACCATTCTGCACGTTCAGAGCTTAACATATGTATAAGGCAGACGTGTAGCCTGGATGGCAACAGAACTAAGGTAGCCTCTTTTTAAAATTCTCTTGAGAACCGGTCTATAAAATTAGTACCCGTGTGGATTCTCATAAAGATGGGGCATAGAACTGTAGTGAATCCTGTTTATGTATTTTTATGTGATTTAGAAAATTATATCATTACTCGTAAGTGTACGTGCAGAAAGGGAGCTCCAAGTAATTTAGTCGTTCCCTAATACAGTAAGTGGAAATGGATGCATCATTCTACCCCCTACAGTTAGAAACTCTTTTGTGTGAGGGACATTTTGCAAAGATTTCTTTTACTCTCTTCTCTCATTTAATTAGGAAAAAAATGGAGTTCAGACGAGGCTTGCCAATGATGATCAGGTGATTGTTGATTTTAGTACCTTTGATGTAATGTAATGATTTATTTACAGCACAGCACCTTATTCTTTGAAAGCAAAGAAATGTGTTTATTATCTGCTGCTTCTGCAAGTGTTCATAACAACCAATTTCACTGTGATATTGAGGTCTAATACAGTTATTATTTTCTGTCAGCAACATATATTCTTCTGGAACAATTAGACCCCTGATTCGATTTCCTAACATTAAATGTAGTCACATATTTATAGATGACAGGATGACATTTGCTCGGGTGTTTAATTGGTTTTTAAACCATGGACTTAAAAATGAGTGTTCTGTTACCTGGGAGCAGGACCCAGAAAAATTCTCACCTTGTGGAGGACTCTTAAACAACTATTGTGGAAGACTTATAAGCTGATTTAACTTTGGTTGGATGAGGGGCAGTGGAGGTTTATGAGAGGGGAAGAACTCATGGGCTAGCACAGACTGCAGTTACAACTGGGAACGTTACCATCAGGGTTGGTCGTGAACTATCACTCTCATCGTTCATCTTTCTAGAGCAGTACTGACTCCCATGATGGTGAGATGGATGGTATTTATGACAGCGAAGATAGCTGGGGCTTGTGAAGTGCAAGGCATTATGCCAATCACTTTAACTGGCTCATCTCATCGATTCCTCCTAAAAGTCCTATGGAAAAGGTATTATTATTATTCCCATTTTATAGATGAGGCAACTGAGGCTGAGGAGACCAGAGGCTGATGCAAGGGAACACAGCGAATAAGTGATGCATCTGGGATATGAACCCGAGGCATCCAGCTCTGGAGCCTGGGAACCTGCCACCTGAAGAGGTTTGTTTCCCACTTTCTGCTTTTCCTTTCTCGAGCTATGGAGGCAAAACTGGTTGGCTGGCACAGACTTTGCATTTTCCAGCATATTTTAAGTGGTTATTGAGGAAATAAATGGAGTGTGCCCAGCAGTCTGTCTACCTTTCCCTCTTTCATCTCTTTATATATGATGAGGATCTGGCACTGATGTTCATGTTTTACAGGCAAAACTCTAAGAAACTCATATGTTCAAACCCCACTTCGTGCAGAAGGAAGAATTCTTATGAACGCCAATGCTCACAGTGGCTCCCGCAGCTATCTGCCCTTCCTTTCTTCTTTCATTCCTTCAGAAAGGCTCTTGAGTGCTGTGAGTGTAGTAAATATCCATCCAGTCCATGTCACCCCTCTGTAAAATGATACACTCTAGGGTTTGTTGTTGGAGTTTGTTTGTTGATGGTTGGAAACACCTCATTCTAGTCCAAAGCTCTTTCAAAGTAATTGCAGTAGAAATAATGAACAAATTCCTTCCTGTAATGAGCAGGGGGGGTGGGGTGAGGGGGTGGCTGGAATAAGATTGGAGGAATAGGAGTCATTGGTTCCACTTAAAGTGATCTGCAGACAAATTACAGCACCAGTGAAATGTGCTTGGAGATTGTACATGAGACATTTGTCACACTGATTGACGCAAAACCTAGGTGTTTTCTGGCTTGATATTCCAATTCTCACTCTGCCATGGAAAACCAGTGCACACTTGTGTGTATTCTGTATTCTTTTAAATGGCAGTTCACCACGTGTTCTACCCCTGAGGGTTCATAGATAAGGCCGAGTAACCAAAATAGGGGGAAAACTAGGAAAAAAACCAAGAGGCTGGAGAGCACCTTAGGTTCCCCTTTATATAGACTCATATACCAATTTCTGGATTTACCACAAAGACAGACACCGGGTTTGGGGTAGGTGAGGTGGGACTATCAGCTTAGAAAAGGATCATTTCTCTGAGACTTTCTGAAATCTTTATTTAGTGAATATCCTGAGTGGGTTTAATATGTTTCTTTCACGGATGAACAAAAACGAGCGTATTTAAAGTTTTCATGCTGCCCACAGTTTTAGCCCCCTAACTCTTGGGACGTGTCGTCTGTGCTACGGGACCCACTGCTACTATTCCTTGCGCTCCTGCAGGGCAGAGGGTGGCTCCTCCTCTCTCATCACACACTCCTTATAACTAATGGCTTCCATTTGCACCAGATAGAAATAAGAAATAAACCAGACTGACCATGCAGGTACTAACTGACCCCTCACAGATATTAAATTGTTGTTGTTGTTGTTGTTGTTGTTGTTGTTTTGTGTGTGTGTGTGTGTTTAGTAGCCTATATGATGCAGTGTGCTTTCACCATAGATAATATTGCTAAGGAAGCAGAAATTCTCTGAGGTCACTTGGCCTTCATTACTTTTCTATAAGAAGGTAAACTGTGAAACACTGCCACAAAAAATAGCTTACATCTCTTATGTCCAATGAATGAATGATTTTTTTCACTGTGGTTCACCCTCAGAATAGTTGTATTATTTAAGAACAGATGGAAATAATTTGCAGTAGAGAAGACTTATAAAATTTGTGGGACAGGATTGACAGTTCTGAAACAAACAGTTCATTTGCTCTGTTTGTTTGAGGGAAAATGTAACTATTTGATATACCAGTAATAAGCATAAAGAGGGTTTAACATTTTGTAGGGTTTATTAGGAGCCAAGTGCTGCACGAAGTATTTGGCAGTATTAATCCGTTTGATAGTCCCAATAATTGTATGTGGTAGATAACTCTTATCACCCCATTTAATAAACGAGGAGTCTGAGGTTCAGAGAGATTAAGCAAAATTTCTAAAATCAGATGGTTCGTTAGTGGTGGATCTAGGGTTCTAACTTGGGTAATCTGTGAGTTATTATTAGTACCTTTCCACTGAATGAGGAGGAGAATGAGGAAGGAGAAGGAGGAGTATAGAGAGGGAGAGAAGGGAAGAAAAGAGAAGGGAAGGAAAAGCCCAAGTGCCTGACCATGCACAACAGGATTTAGAATTCTCCATAGGTTTCTAGTCTTCTTTTTAAATTTTATTTATTTATTTGTTTAGTTAGTTTGTTTGTTTAAAAGTAATCTCTACACCCAACGTGGGGCTTGAACTCATGACTCTGAAATCAGGAGTCACATGCTCTTCCAGCTGAGCCAGCCAGGGGCCCCGGGATTCTCCATAGGTTTCTGTGAGATTGCTTCTTACAGAAGTATGTTCCTGCCTGGGAATCAGTATAGTTCTTGTCTTCACACACACCAGAAGCTTATTTCAGTTGACTCCTGATCAGTGAAGGATTGCTTACATTTCACCTTCTGGGTGGCGAACAGTATCATCACTGACATAGTGGTGCAGTAGATGACCCCAGTATCTCCATAGAAGCAGATTTCCATTCAACAAGAGGCTTTTGATGGAGACTTGTACATAGAAATATCTCCTTTCTCTCTCTTTGGTGGGTTTCTCAAGGGCTCATCTTCATTTAGCTGGACAGCAGAGAAAGAAATGGCTAAGACTCAGGAAGGAGAAGGGTGTTGAAATCCAGGGAGATGGACCCTAAAACAAATTTAACCTGCTACTTCTGCCTAAGTCTTGAATGATACAGACTCCTGTTCTATTTAACTCATTCAAGAGGATCGTGAAGGAGAGAAAATATTTGAGATGCCCGCCATTCATGTTTAGCTATTTGGGAGGCCGTTCTAAAACCCAAAATGCGTATTTGTTTTCTTATACCAAAAAATGTGTGTGAACCAGAGTGATGACTTCTCAGCAAGGAGGGTCTCCAAATCCTGGAGGCCTGGGTGGAGAAATCCATTCAGTCATCCAGTAAACACCTGCTGAGGACCTTTTATGAATCTGACACTGTGAGGACTTATAGTGAGAGCCCCAGCTTCTCACTAAGAGCTTCACAGTCTTGTGGCAAGCATTGGGGTCAACTATGACAAAGGCTTCTTTTAGAATGCAGCATTAAAATAATTTTCTTTTAATTAAATATGTTAATGTGGAAATAATCTATGTTTATTTTTTAAAGATTTATTTATTTATTTTAGAGAGAGAGAAAGAGTGTGGAGGTGGAGGGCGGGAGGGAGAGGGAGCAGAATCCCGGGCCCCCATGCAGGGCTCCATCTCAGGACCACAAGATTATGACCTGAGCTGAGATCAGGAGTTGGATGCTCAACCAACTGAGTCATCCAGGCATTCCTAGACCAATCTATGTTTAAATAATAGTGGGAAAAAAGCAGAAAATTACAGATCCATGGAGCACCTGGGTGGCTCAGTTGGTTGGGCAACTGCCTTTGACTCAGGTCATGATCCCAGAGTCATGGGATCGAGTCCCGTGTGAGGCTCTCTGCTCAGCGGGAGGCCTGCTTCTCCCTCACTCCCCCTGCTTGTGTTCCCTCTCTGGCTGTGTTTCTCTCTGTCAAATAAATAAATAAAATCTTTTAAAAAAAAAAGAAAGAAAAAAAGAAAATTACAGATCCAGGAACATAATTTTATATTACCTAGAACAGGCCATTATAAAAAGTGTGCCAATACATTTAATACATTAAATTTCATATGCCAATACTTTTTTCTACTTCCTTTAATAGATATAAGGGAAATTTCATAATAATGATTTTTTAAAAAATTTTATTTATTTGTCAGAGAGAGAGATATCACAAGTAGGCAGAGAGGTAGGCAGAGAGAGAGGAGGAAGCAGGCTCACTGCTGAGCAGAGAGCCTGATGCAGGCCTCCGTCCCAGGAGCCTGAGATGAAGGCAGAGGCTTTACCCCACTGAGCCACCCAGGCGCCCATAATAATGATTTTTTTTTAAAGAATATAATTCATTTGACTTTGTCCCTAACCTGCATTTTGATAGTCAGTAAATGTTTATCTTGAAATTTCAACTGGCCTGTGTTTTAAAATATTTGCAATTTAGAATAATATTCCGAAAATAAAAGTTTGAAACCTCTTACTCATGATATCCTTTTAAGATAAAGACCTGATTGCACTCATCATGTTGGGATGAAATGATCTTATTTTGGTTTGTTTGTTGGTGTGAGATAGACTTGTCATAGCTGTCTTTCTAAGTTATATCCCATTTAGTCTTTATGAAGTGTTGGGTTTTCACAGATTTGCTTTTATAAAAATCTATCCCAGGGATATCTTAGCAACTTAGGGCGTTTTAATGAGTAACTCATTGCTTGAACAGCCTTTTTTGAAATGAACTTGGTAGCCAGGCGTGCTGAACACTGCTGCCTCTGGAACCCCGAACATGGCATAACTCACGGGTCTGGCTACCATGAGATTGAGCATGAAATTTCACATCAAAGATCTCCATGCCTGAGGAGCAGAGATGTTAGGAGGTGGTGTGGCCAGGGAAATGAGGATGCACAAAGCAGGCTGAATCCTTCCCAGCGTGCTGGGAGACTAGCTACGGTTTCTGTAAGCAAAGACCTTTTGCAGTCATGGCTCACCCTGGAAATAACCAGCTCCAGAGGTCAGGGCTGTGATAATGGAGGAGGGATTCTTGAAACACCAGCAGCAAAAACCCAGCGTACCTTTTAAGAGACAGACTGGACCTCAGGGCAGGGCCCTTCATGGGAATGTTCCCTGTGTGGTCAGACAGCCCAGTGCTTACAAGGACGTCAGACTTGGCTTAATATCCTGTGGTCCCTGTTTTGAAACTCTTAATAATTTTTCGACAGGAGTCTCTCTATTTTCATTATGTAGCTGATTCTAACAGGAGGTTCATTTGAAATTAAGAACATCTCCTTCTGAGAAGGCCATTAACAACATCTAGGATGGAGAAGGGTCTGAAAATGATCACAGGGGGCCTACTAAAGAAATGAGGAATGGTTAATTGGCAAAATAATAATAATAATAAATAATACTATCAAAGGTCAATGTTTTTTTTCTATCTTGATCTAGTAGAACTAGAAATGGTCACCTGGGGAAGGAATGAGAGCTCCATGGCTTTGTTATTAGAGTCTTCATCTTTGGGTAACAGTAAAGGGTTTTCTAGGTATCAGTGGTATTTGAACCTTTTTGACAATGACCCACAGCAAGAAATCCATTTTATTTATTTTATTCATGACCTTATATATGCACACACATATATCTGTGTATAAATTTTTGTGTATGTGCATATGTGTGTATATATATTTTACACATTTATATACAGGCTTTATGAAATAAGTGTTAGTCTTTTCCCACACAGTGTGCAGTCTGATATTTTCTGTTCTATTCTCTTTCATTTTAAAAGATATATGTGCTGGTTGCTGCCTACTAAATTAATTTCTTGACCAACTAATGATCATAGTCCACAGTTGGAAAACACTGTTACTTAGCATAGGGGTGCTTGCATTAGATAACTCTTAACATTTTTCTAGCTCTAAGATTATAATTTTCAAAAGCTAAAAATTGCAAGTTACTCCACAGGCAATGGCCTAAGCAACTGGAGAGCAAAGTACAGAAAGCCCTACACTAATGCTTTGGAGGCCTGAGTTCACCCTTGGTGTGTTACTATTTCAACACCTTTAATAAGCCTATTTATTACTCTCTTTCTCGGTAGTCCTATCTGAAAGGTAAAAGGTTTTTCTTTTTTTTTTTTAATGTGGAGAGTTTCTTCTTTTTCCTAACAAATGGAAAAGTGCAGTCATTCCCCACATAAAATCATTGTGGTATGTAAAAACAATTAAAAGTGGAATTGTGACATTGGAATCCAAGGTGGATAGTCAGGGTTCTCATAGACCCTGCTCAGGACCATCCATTCCACCCATGTGCCTCACCCAAAGTGCTGCAGGACTACAGTGAATAGAGCTTGAAACCAACTCAGCTCACTAATAGAATCTTAAACTTTGATCAGGAGACTACTGATGAGCAACAGGGATCAGACATGAAATCAGAAGCTCTATGAGTTTTTCAGTTTTTCTCTCAGCTCAGTGTTTTTCTCTCTGTTTCCCTAATCAGGAGGCTACATCTTTCCAGTTCCCTGCTTTATCTTCAACATCTAGCACAGTGTCTAGTATACAAGAGGTATGCCAAGCATATTTGTTGAAT
This sequence comes from Spilogale gracilis, assembly GCA_004023965.1. Classification (NCBI taxonomy): domain Eukaryota; kingdom Metazoa; phylum Chordata; class Mammalia; order Carnivora; family Mephitidae; genus Spilogale; species Spilogale gracilis. The sequence goes on along the minus strand of PITA01014437.1, from coordinate 36,135 downwards.
GAATGGGTCACTTTAAAAACTTATCAAAGTAAAAAAGTGTGTGTGTGGAGAGATTTATGAAAATTCTTAAATTGTTAATTGATGCAGGTTTGAAGACTCTGGGTTCATGTCTCATCAGGTTGATTTTAGTACTACGTATTTTTGTAGTGAAATTGGACAGTGTTATCTCCATTTTATAGATAAGAATACCAGAACCCCATGAGATTCAGTGTTTCCTTGGAAGTGAGCTAGCTTTTGCAGGCAAAAATTATGATCTATAGCTATCGAATTTATAATCTGGTTTTTGGGGAGCTCTAGAATGAACCTCCATGAGGTCATCCTAGTGTTCAATAAATGGGGTACATCTTGAGTTCCTGCCTTTGCAGAGCCCTTTCAAACATTGGTATTTTGTTGAGTGATGTGATTGATAAAAGGAAACTTGCACTGTGCCAATCACTTCCCTCTGCGGGCTTACCCACTTCATTCCTGACTATGACAGTCTCACTGTTAGTAGCAATTTGTTTCATAATATTGTGGCATGAGTGAAAGCATTCAGGAAGGAAATAAGGTCATATGGAATTTTTTTCCCCTTAATGGAATTACTACTCAGAAAAAATGGTGCTTTGGTTAGGTAAGTCTTTATCATACCAAGAGAGCTCTGCAAAATGTTATGTCCCATTTGTATCACTAACTATATTTTTAAGATGACAAGAGGTGAATGAAATATAAAGCTTATGGTTACACAGGGTACTCATCTTCATGCACAACTTCAACATTAATGTAACCTTTAAAATGTAACCTTTAAAAAGCACCGTAGTTATCAGCGGCATGACCCGTATCAAAATGGAACTGCCTGTCAAGCCTTGCTCATTTGATGCATGAAAGTTCTGTATTTTCTTTCCTAGGCATACGTTATAGTACCTTTATGTTGGCCCACGGAGCATGTCAATGTAGAATTTCCATAATTGTACATTCCGAGCCAACAGTGTAACTGCTGGGATCTGTCTGTTTGGATGGCTCAGAATACCCAAGACTACTCTGAGATAGTTTCTTCCTTACAATAAATTCAGAACGTCCTCTCAACTAACATGCACATCTTCAAAGTTTATTCTCCATTGCTATAACTTAGAATCATTCAGAATGTGCCCAGAACCTATTTACATTTACGGAGTATATCTGACTTACTGCATATACTGTAGAAAAGCCAGTTAACTACTCACTAACTAACTACTAACTAATTAACTAACTACTTACTAACTACTAACTAACATCTTTGACATGACAAATTATGTTTTCTATCACAACCCCCTGGGTAAAAATTGCTCAGGGCACCAAAACACATGACCGTAACAAAATACTCTCAAGGAAGTAGGCTAGGGAAAAAGCCTTTGCACTACTAGATTAACTGACTTAACTTTGAACAAAATAAAATTGCCTGTTTCCAGCCATTTTTGGCCCACAAAGGTCAGTTTTATATAGTTTCTACATTTCTAAGCACTTGTTGCTTCTTCTGCCGTTGTGATTTCCCAAAGTTAGGGCTGCTGTGCATTGGAAGAACACCGGGAGTCAAAAAGGTCTCAACTGATCTTACTCTGCCTTCATAGGAAGGAAAAATACTCAAAAAAGATACTTAGGGGATCAGTGTATCATTGCTTTGGTTATTCTTCAAGAAAGGGTAGAGAGAGTCCCCTAAAAAAAATTACCGACATTTTCCTTTATTAAATATTTTCACTTTCTAGAAAAGTGTACTTGAGAAATAAGATAATGTGCAAAACTTAATTGATGATGTCAATAGTTTATAATATCAAAGACTTGAATATAACCTACAAGGCCAGTAATAGGAGTTTGGTTAAATGTAGCTCTTCCTGGACACCTGGTGGCTCAGTCGTTGAGCATCTGCCTTAGGCTCAGGTCATGATCCTGGAGTCCCGGGATGGAGCCCTGCACCGGGTTCCCTGCCAGGTGGGGAGCCTGCTTCTCCCTCTCTCATTCCCCCTGCTTGTGTTCCCTCTCTAGCTGTGTTTCTCTCTGTCAAATAAATAAATAAAATCTTAAAAAGTAAAAAAAAAAATTAAAATGTTGCCCTTCCATGATAAAAAATAAATGAACCTTTTTTATCAAATAAGAAAGATGTTAATGAAAAAGTATTTACTTTTTTTAAAAAGGATGCAAAATAGCTTTACATTATTATCTCATTGAAAACATTAATATAGATCTATTTAAACATGCAAAAACATAATGCATAAAAAGACCAGAATTGCATACACTATTGTCAGTGATATTTCTGGGTGTTAGTTTTAAGATTAAAGATGATTTGGATCCTTATTTCTCTTTTTCTGCATTTTCTACAGTGAATATGTATTGATTGTATGATAGGACAAAATTAGTAAAGTAAGTCAGAGTTTATCATTTTACTCATTTTTTAAGACTCTCTGATTCATAAATTAAAGCGATTCCAGAGTATTTGCATCTTGGGCAAATATAGCATAGACAAAATCAAATGAGACAATATCCATATGGGAGTTTCCCTTGAAGTTCCGGAAGAGTCTGAATCTCCAAGAGAACAAATGGCAAAAGGGACAGAGAGATAGAAAGCAAAGCTCTGGGAAGGGACTTGCAGCCAATTAGTGAATTTAAATAATTTTCTACATCCCTTGTGCTTTTTAAATTTGTGGTTGTTTACCTTCTACCAGTGAGTATCAATTAGGTTGCTGAAGGAGGCAAACAATCTTAATTGGTAAACAGGAAACATTTTACATGAGAGAAAATTAAGTGGGATTAGTTGAAATTAACTTAGGAAATATTTCAGAAGCATTATTTTTTTGTTATCTCTTGCCACAGAAAGAATGCTTTAGGGGCACCTGGGTGGCTCAGTTGGTTAAGCCTCTGCCTTCAGCTCAGGTCATGGTCCTGGATTCCTCGGATTGAGTCCTGCATCTGGCTCCATGCTCAGCGGGGAATCTGTTTCTCCCTCTGACCCCTTCCTTCTCATTCTCGTTCTCTCTCTCTCTCTCTCTCTCTCCCCCCCCTCATTCTTTCTCTCTCTCAAATAAATAAAATCTTAAAAAAAAGAAAATGCTTTAAATAATCAAGGGTCAGAGTAAAATAGTAGAACTTCATTCTGAAGAGACAATATATAGTTCAAATTGATAGAATAATGATTTCATAAGGCAAATGAATGTAGTAAGACAAATGAATGGAAATAGAGTTTTATGGGAAGTGTAAATATGGAAATATCTCTTAGGATGAGGATAAAACTAGGCTCCAGCAGCTGACTCAAATTGAGAACACATGTAGTTATCAATATATATTGGTAGTTGAATTTTCAAAAAGAATGAATTATGACTACAACTCCGTCTCATCACGTCTGGACCAGATCCTTACAATTTATACGCAGTAGCACTGAGTTAAATTAAACCGGGTGTGGTTACATGGTACACAGCCAAACATTGAATTTTGTGACTGGGGGACAAGTTATGTTTAATTAAGTATGCCAGTCTCTCTGTTCCGTAGTTCTTTCTCCTATGCAAATTCATAACATTTAACTCAGAAGTTAAAAAATTAAACTTGCATTTATAGAGTATTTAAGTATGTAAGATAAAACCAAAAAAGCCATAGAGTTAGAATGATGAAGAAACTATCAAACATTTATTATTTCAGAGTCCTCACCACAAGCCACATGTTTTTCATGAATACAAGGTTAATTGAGTCTAACAAAGGAGAGGCTCCTTAATATTTCTTATGAGGCTAGATGAGGAAAAAGAGTGACTTCTTCACCATGTGGCTGGGAAAATGAAAACATCTGTGTATTCCTTTTACACAAATGCAAAAGTCAGAAGGACAATAAGTGCTTGCCTTCCTTGTCCAATGTCACGGGTTCTAAGCAGAGTTCCTTTGCTATTTACAACAACCTGAAGGGCAGTGAGGTGGATATGACAGCAGCTGCAGAAATCAGGTCTCGTCCTCAAGGTGCGTCCATGTTGTAGCAAGTGTCAGAATTTCATTCTTTTTTAAGGCTGAATAACATTCCATTTTACTCATACACCACATGGTGTGCATGCAATCATCCATCCATCGGTGGACCCCGGGACTGCTTCCATGTTTCAGTTACTGTAAATAGTGCTGCTACCAGCTCGGATACATAAATATCTGGTTGAGTCCCCGATTTCAGTTCTGTAGAGTAAATGCCCCAAAGTGAAATTGTTGTACTACGTGGTAATTCTATTTTGAATCTTCTGAGGAACTCCCTGCTGTTTTGCACAGCAGCTGCACCATTTCACATTCCACCCACAGGGCACAAGTGGCCCAGTCTCCCCGCATCTTTGTCAGCACTTGCTATTTGCTGGGTTTTGTAGAAGCATTTTTTTCTTCGGGTTTTATTTATTTATTTGAGAGAGAGAGCACGCACAAGTGGGGGAAGGGGAGAGGGAGAAGCAGGCTTCCTGCTCAGCAGGGACATGGGGACTCCATTCCAGGACCCTGAGATTGTGACCCGAGCTGGAGACAGATGCACAACTGACTGAGCCATCCAGGCACCCTTAGAAGTAAATTTTCAAAAGATTTTACTTATTTTATTTGACAGAGCACAAGAAGGGGAAGCAGCAGGCAGAGGGAAAGGAAGAACCGGGCTTCCCACTGAGCAGGGAGCTGGATGCTGCTACAGGGCTCAATCCCAGGATCCTGGGATTGTGACCTGAGCTGAAGGCAGACGCTCAATGTATTGAGCCACCCAGGTGCCCCAAGTAGTAATTTTTCTCAGATTTAATTTTTAAAGTAATTTCTAAGCCCAATGTGGTGCTCAACCCTGGGATCCAGAGTCATATGCTCCAGTGACTGACCCAGCCAGATGCCCCTTGTGGTTTTTGATAGTAGCCATCCTAATGTGTATGAAGCAGAATCTCATTATGCTAAGTGAAAATAAGCCAGGTGCACACAGACAAAACCAAATACTGTATAACTCCACTCAGATGAGGCACCTAGAGTTCTCAAAATATAGAGACAGAAAGTAGAATGGTAGTTGCCAGAAGCTGGGAGAGGGGGAGATAGGTAGTCATTGTTTAGTGGGTAGAAAGTTTCAGTTTTACAGATGAACAGTTTTGTGGATGGGTGGTGGTGATGGTCGTGAAACAATGTGAATATACCTAGTAGTACTGAAGTGTATACTTCAGAATGGTTAGATAGATGGTAAGTTTTTATAACCACAATTAGAAATGAATGAATGAATGTAAGAAAACTACCAAGGTAAAATATATACTAAGAAGAATATATAGATACGGATACAGATATAGATATAGATAGATATATAGATATATAGATATGCATATATATATATATATATACGCATACTCCTATGTAAGAAAAAACTGGTACAATGCTGGTGAGTTACAAGCCTGTCAGTTACATCATCACACAAGTACTGGTTACCGAGCCCTGCTTTGGAATGCTAACATAAATTAACATTTGATTTTTTGAACCTGAACACTTGTGGAAGGAAGACTGGGTCTCTGTGCCTCACAAAATCTAAAAGGAATTGATATTCATGTTGCTTGCCATCCATTTTGTAAACATTAGTTTTATGGTAAATGATAGTAGACATTAAATTAATTATGCTTTTGACTTGTGTTCAGGTATACTATTGGAGACCTTTTACTTTGATAAAAAGGAAAATAACTAAAAATTCATAATGGAATTAATCACTATTTTAGAAATCAGAAGCACTCACTCAATAAATGTTTATTGAATCCATACCATGTGTTAGATGTAGACAATTACTATGTCTTAGTTTCATTTTTATTTTATTTTTTATTTTTTATATATATTTTTAAAGATTTTATTTTTTTATTTGACACAGAGGGAGAGATCGCAAGTAGGCAGAGAGGCAGGCAGAGAGAGAGGAGGAAGCAGGCTCCCTGCCAATCAGAGAGCCTGATGTGGGCCTCGATCCCAGGACCCTGAGATCATGACCTGAGCCGAAGGCAGAGGCTTTAACCCACTGAGCCACCCAGGCGTCCCCTTAGTTTCATTTTTAAACCAAACTTCAAAATGTGAAATCTACTAGTTCAGCTGGTTTTCAAAATAAGAGAGAATTTGGAAAGCAAGTCACATGAGTTCAACTTAACTTTCTTCATAGGCATCGTGTGACTCACATCTGCTTATTTCCAGTTTGCGAGTTTATAAATCATTTTTACTCAGTCACATATATATAATAGAATTTGAAGTTCTCAAATTATGGAAGTTCTTACCTGGGAACTAAGTCTAAGTTCACCTACATCCAGGGAAAATAATTTATAATATTCTAGAGAACAGGAGAAGTGAGTAACTCTGCTATAGTCAAAGAATGTGAACTCCTCTTCCAAGCTTTGCTTTCACAAGCCCTTGTTGAAACTAGATGACCGCTATTGTCTTTTGGGAGGTGGGTGCTAAAGAAGAGGGCTGGGGACAGGAGTAGGTTGTAGAAGGACAGTCTGCATGCAGAATTAGAAACGTGGCCTTAGGGTGCAGAGAATGGAGATGATAAAGGTCTGGTACACTTTGCAGAATTCCTAGACAGATGAAAAATGTCCAATAACACACCTGGGGAGGTCATAGTTCTAAACCCAAAGAAGAAAAAGGTAACAACTTAGAAGGACAAAGCATTGGTAGGCTACTTCTTATATTGTGTATAGAAACCTTTTAGCATTTCTACTACAGGGTCCTGGGTTCCTCATCTTATTTGTCATCTAATAAGCCACAGTCCTTTGTTTAAATGCCACGTTCACATCTTCATACCTATACAGTGAAACCAGCTCTCTCTTGCCTTTTGGAAGCGATCCACTGTGACTCAGTCAGTGTCTTGTCTTCTCGAATCTGTCCTCTCTGGAGAGTCTGCAGTCCGGTACGGCAGCAGCTTTACTGGGCTTTCTCTGACTTGGATGTGCGGGGAGGCAGATAACAGCACTGTGTCTGCCCTGACAGTTTTTAATTACCCCTTTCATTTCCTTTGGGTTTCACCTGCTATGACTCAGCGACCTCACTTGTGAGACCATGTTATTTTCTAACACCTCCGATATGTATTAAAATGGATCTGAATCATCATGTCGGGCAGTATTTACGTCAAGATATTTAGATATACCTGGAAGGACCAGCTAGGTATCAGAATATTCATCTTAAGAAAGAACAGGATTTGGAACAGTTTGAGAGACTCCCTGAAATCACTGGTCAGTGTATTTTACCATATTATAATATTGAAGTCTAAATCATTTTTCTGTTATGTTAGTTTTGAAATCCCTTTTCAAATTTGATAAAAGAACTCTGGCAATTGAGATGCTACTCTAAGCATTTAATGCAGTCACTAATTGGATCCTCAAACAAGCCTAAAAGGTAGGTACTAATATTGTCATCTTATATTAGATGACCCCCTGGCACAGCAAAGTAAATAACTTATCCCAAGTCAAACCATGAATAAGAAGCAGAACCAAGCACTGAATCGTTATGGTTCCAGAGTCTAGGCTCTCAGCCACTGCATGGCCTCAGTGCTCCTGGGCATCAGGGATCTGTTGTCTTTGCCTAGAACAAATAGCAAAATTACTCACAGGGAGAAAATGGGTATTTGTAAAATTCTGAGCAGTAGAAACTAATGGGCCCAGCTAGACAAAGAGCTTTGGGGAGGGGGGACATATAAATGTAGCAGCCCTCCTAGAGATGAGAGCTTATCCCAAGTCACCCCTTGCCTGAACTATCACACCTGTGTCTTCATCACCTCTGCAATGAGTCACCTAAGGGACCCTTCCAGCTTTGACACTTTTGGGTAGGGGAAACAGTCATCCTAAACTACGGCTAGACAAGTGTGTGTGTGTGTGTGTGTGTGTGTGTGTGTGTGTGTGTGTGTGTGTGTGTGTGTGTGTGTACCTGTACTCGTGCCCTCCTATCCCTTGTTCTGTTGGTCTCCCTAAGTACTTCCCACTGCAGGGCCTTGGCGCACACTCTCACACCTCCATACCCGGCTTCGCGCATGTTGTTCCCACAGACAAGAGCACCTTTCCTCCCCACCCTCCCAGGTCACCTTGGAAAGCTCCTGCTCATCCTCCAAGGTCCAGACAAACTGGTATTTTCTCTCGGTTCTTTTTCTTGAAAGCTTCTTTCTTCTCCAGGCAGTTTTGTTCCCTTTCAACTGTGTTTCTATAGCACTGCACACTTTTATGGAACACTTATCACAATGAATTAAGGTAATTGTTGACCTGTCCCTTTTCCCCACTACATTCAGTCTAGAAAAGAGGCTATACCTTCTTCATGTATATCCTCAGGGTCTCTCAGAGCCTGGCTCTGAGGAGTTTTTCAGTAAGGAGTTTTAAATTACATTTGTTGCCATTGGAAATTTATTATCTCCTGGCAAAATAAAATTTCAGAGTCCAAGTGTAGGTGTTTTTATAGCAAAACAAAGCAAAACAAAAACTCTTTCCTTGAAATATCTGGAGTCTTAATGCAATGGCGTTTTCTTTTACAGGAAGTTGAAAAGACCTTTGTAGATTTACCTTCCTAACAATTTAAGTATTTCTAACAGTGGGGACGCCTGGGTGGCCCAGTCAGTTAAGCATCTGTCTTCAGCTCAGGTTGTTATTCCACTACCCTGGGATCAAGTCCCACATTGGGCTTCCTGCTCAGCGGGGAGCCTGCTTCTCCCTCTTTCTCTGCCTGCCACTCTCCCTAGATAACGCTCTCTCTGTCAAATCAGTGAATAAAATCTTTAAAAATACATATAAATTAAAAATAAATATTTCTAAGATTGATGTGTTGAGTGGGTATACTTTTTTTTAAAGATAACTTTAAGAATGAAATTCTGAGAATTGTGGCATTGCTCCCTATACGAGAGACTATGTTATACTCCATGTGCATTTTGAAGTTAGTTTGAATTCCTTTGCAGTATGGTCAGATGCCTCCCTCAGTGATTTCACAGAGGTCTCCTAAACTGCCCCAGATCACTTTCTTTGCTAAGGTGGATGTTCCCATACTTCCATGGCTTATTTCCTTCCAGACACCAACAGAGAACAACATTGTCTTCACATGTGTCAACTAGTTGGACGGGAAACGAATCACTGGATGGATGCCATTGAGGTTTGCTCAGTGCCTGCCCCCCCCCCCCAGGGGGCTGGATCCATGTGCCTTCTGTGGAAACAGGTCTTTTATCTCTCCAGCCAGGGCTTTGGCAGACATGGCCCTGTTCTAGTCCGATTCACACACAATATGCATTTCCCCCAAGCAACTGTTTTCATGTTTTTTCTCTGTCCCTGTTGAACAAATTGTCTCCACTGGTCCACTGTGAGCCAGAGCCTCCTGTGGGCTTGGAAGGGGAAGCTCCCTAGACTTGCCCTCCAGTGTGTCACGTCAGTGTGCGCCCCAGTTACAAGATAAATGGTGGTGTGGAAACGAGTCAGCTTAGCCAACAACTGCCTGAGCGCCACAGTCAGTGTCTTTTCTGTAATTATTGCATTTAATACAGCTAGTTACTTGCACAAAAGAGCTTCCGGATACAGCAATTTCCACTGGGGGCTGTTTAGGAATGTACAGGGCCATCATTTAGCCCTGATATTGTTGGGTTGTCAGAATTGATCATAGCTCTTGACGGAACACCTCTAGCTTTTTTTTTTTATGGAGTGCCTCAGAGTGACATTTCACATTGTTTAAGTAGGAGTGATCTGTTAGTTTATATTTTATCTAAAACTGCAGATCAGATGACCTCCCTCAGGGCCTAAATGCATGAATCCTTTTCGCATGTTATAATTAATAGTGGAGTTGGGAGAGAAATTCATAACAAGGGGCCGAAGAGCTGGGCAGAGCAACTTGTCAAAAAGAAGGAAATTCCACTACAGATTAGCTTATTTTTAAGCATGTCAAGCTCTACATACAAACATGATCTATTGCTTCCTTGCAATGTCTGTTTGGGCCCACATGCTCGGGGCGGTGTCAGAGACTGCTGTAAATTTTGTCTGAGTCAGGGCAATTCTGATTGATCTCTGAGTGTAAAATCGATAAGAAGACACTGTCATTTTCTTAAAGGATGAGCTAGGAAAGGAAAATAAATTAAGACTCCACTGAATGTCTATCTCCAGTGCTCATTAATTCAGTGTGGTCTGTACTTTGTTAATGTTATGGCCACAGCTTTAATCTTCCAGGTGCTCTTCCTGTGGCTACTTGCCAGCCGCCCTTCCTTACATTATGTATATTTCATCTGAATGGGGGTGCATGGGGGGGCAGTAAAATGGCTGCCCTCTTTTCTCCCTTAGCTCCTGCTTAATCCATTTTATTATTTTGGAGAAATACATCACCACGGATACTGATTAACTTTAATATGGACAGAGCCATTCTCTTTTGTCTCTCTGTCTCTCCATCTCTCTGTCTCTCTCTCCCTCTCCTTCATCAGAAGGTAAGACTCATTTGTCTTGAAGAGTTTGGGAAAATAGTAACTATCAAGCGTTTTGTCTTACATAATAAACTCTGTGAAGACTAGTTTTCTTGTCCTCTCCCTTTTTCTCTTTCTCCTCTTCCCCCTCCCTCTCTCACCTTGTCTCCTCCCCCTTCTTCTCTCTCTCTCTCTCTCTCTCCCTCTCTGCCTCCCTCGCTCGCTCTTTCTTTTTCTTAAGGTTTTTTGGGGACACTTTAAAATTGTCTTTGTAGACTTTCTCAGTTTTAAAACTTCTCGCACATAGGGGCACCTGGGTGGTTCAGTTGGTTGGGCGACTGCCTTCGGCTCAGGTCATGATCCCGGAGACCCGGGATCGAGTCCCATATCGGGCTCCCTGCTCTGCGGGAAGCCTGCTTCTTCCTCTCTCACTCCCCCTGCTTGTGTTCCCTCTCTCGTTGTGTTTCTCTCTGTCAAATAAATAAAAATCTTAAAAAAACAAAAAAACAAAAAAAAACCCTCGCACATCAAGTTTTTCCACAGTATTTTGAGAAACCATAGTTCTGCTAAGTATCCTAATACACACACACACACACACACACACACACACACACACAGAGAGAGAGAGAGAGAGAGTCTGAGTTAGAGGTTCCATGGTTGTTTGTTGCATTTGCCATCATAGACTCCCAAACGTGTCCTATCTTGCAGGTTTTGCATTTTGCTCCTCAGGAAGAGAGAAGGGGGGAGGAGGCAAAGCAGGTGCAATATCCCCTCCCCTTTATTTGCATTCTGCATTAAATATCAACAACATAACGCTTTGTGTTTCCTTCTGCTGTTAGAAACAGAACATCTAGTTTTGTCTGTAGCTCTGTCTTTGGCTTCTATGAATGGAGGTGGTAAATCTTGAGTTTTTAGACATTGCTCATTTCTGATGCATTCTGAATACCTTGCACATGAGTTATACACTGTGGTCACATGTCCAATAATTGTTCATGGAAACCCATGAATAGAAGATTGTTTCTAGAAGCTTTCTGTTTGTGAAATCCTATTTTGACTATATAGAGTTTTGTTAGGTTTCTCAAAATATAAAGTCCAAAAAGAAAGGAGAGGTGGTTTTAAATAAAAATCTAGCTCTGTTTGCTTAAAAAGGCATTAAATTCATATTCATGAAGGGTATTTGCTTTCTTTAACAAAGCACAGCACATGCCAATTAATTATTTCTCAGGAAAAGGTCACTTAGGGGACTAACTCTGTATCTCCCGTCTTCCCAATTGAGCATACTAAATGAATAGATTTGCAAATTTAATCTACAAGTGACACATATTTGGCCTTGAAATTATTTGTCTTCTTCATCTTCTTTTAAACATTAGTCTTTATTTATTATGGAGAACATGATACAGTGAGATACATCTTGAAATTTGTAAATAATGTGTAATTACTTTAGGATTAAATTTGAGGGAAAACTATGTACTAAGGTAATGGATTTACTAAGTAACCCCCTCTCACCATCAATATGACATAGTTACTCTTTACAAGAGCTGATGGACATCTGAAAATGACTGAAAGGGATCACTTGTGTTTTTTCCCTTTTGTTTCTTGTTTCTGTACACTGAGACTTTTCCTGAAGGAGGTAAGAAGTTTGATGAGACAATTAAGTGGCTGTTATGCATCCATAGGGACACCATATTATGCTGGGGAGTACAACCACTCATGTATTTATTCACTTAGGCCTCCTGTGTGCCTGAAAATAGAGGGGATAGGAAGTGCTATAAGCCTGTTTTCCCACCTACATTAGAGATCACAACTACCTCCCAGGGTTGCTATGAGAATTACATAGAAAAAGAAGTATATAAAACAACCAGAACATAGTGGGGTATTTAATAATGAGATTCCCTTCTCCTTTTACTGGTTGGGTGGTGGCCTTAAGCAAATCAGAAGCAGCAGAAGAAGAAATCTTGAGGAAGCCCACTCTTCTCTCATCTATAAAAATGAGATAATTCTTACCATGCAGAATTGCTGAGAAGATGAGTGGTAATGTGTTTTTGTGGGCGCACCTGACCCAGCTCGTGCACTTGAGTAGTATCATCAGCATACCTTACTCTATCATGCTTCACTTCATTGCACTTGGCACATGTTGTGTTTTTGACAAACGGAAGTATGTGGCAGTCCTGCGTCAAGCAATTCCATTGGCACCATTTTCCCAATGGCATATGCTCACTTTGTATGTCTGTGTCACATTTCAGTAATTCTTGCTCTATTTCAAACTTTTCATTATTCTTTGCTATGGTGATCTGTGATCAGTGATCAGTGATGTTACTACTACAATTGTTTTGGTGCATCATGACCTGTACTCTCCTAAGACACTGAATTTAATTTATAAGTGTTGTGTGTCTTCTCACTGTTGCACCCATCAGCCATTCTGCGTCTCCCTCTTCTCTGGCCTCCCTATTCCCTAAGACACAGCTGTATTGAAATCAGGCTATTTAATAGCCCTATAATGCCCTTTAAGTGTTCAAGTGAAAAGAAGAATCACAGGTCTTACTTTAAATCAAAAGCTACAAGTGATTAAGCTTAGCAAGGAAGGAATGTTGAAAGCAGAGTTAGGCTGAAAGCTAGGCCTCTTGTTCCCAACAGTTATGAATGCCACGTTGTGAATGCAAAGACAAAGCTCTTGAAGGAAATTAAAAGTGCTATTTCCTTGAATCCTCAAATGGTAAGGGGAAGCAGATTTATTGCTGGGAAAAGTGTAGTACTCTGGACAACTGACCAAATCAGCCCCAACATTCCCTTAAACCAAAGCCTGAACCAGAGCAAAGTCCTAATTCTCCACAATTTTTTAAAAAATGAGAGCAGAGGAAGCTATAGAAGGAAAATTTGAAGCTAGAGGAGGTTGGTTCCTGAGGTTTAAGGGAAGAAGCTGTCTCCATAACATAAAGGTAGAAGGTGAAGCAGTAAGAGCTGATGTAGAAGCCATGGTAAGATCTCCAAACATCTAGCTAAGATAATTAACAAAGGTGGCTGCCGCAAACATCAGATTTTCAATGTAGACAAAACAGCCTTCTTTTGGGAGAAGACGCCAGCTAGGACTTTCATAGCTGGAGAGGAGAAGTCAAGGCCTGGTTTCATAGGCCGATTCTCCCCTTAGGGGCTAATGCAGCTGGTGACTTGAACTTGAAGCTAATGCTCATTTTCCATTTCAAAAATTTCAGGGCCTTTAAGAATTATGCTACATAACTAGAGCACATAATGCCTGTGTACTAAAAGTGGACCAACAAAGCCAGGCTGATCACTCTATCTGTTTAGAACATGGCTTACTAAATATTTTAAGCTTACTTTTGAGACCCATTGCTCAGTGAAAAAAGATTCCTGTCAAGATAGGACTGCTCATTGACAGTGCACCTGGTCACCCAAGAGCTTTGATAGAGATGCACAATAAGATGAATGTTGTTTCACATATGTTTATAGTGTTTATCTTGCCCTATAATTGTTGATGTCGTGGTATATTGTTGATATCATCTGGAAGGATGGCCACTAAAATGCAAACAATATATCTCTGTCATGGATGGAATTCAGAGTGATAATGTCTGTGATTCTCTGTATTTTTGTTTTGTTTTGTTTTGAATTTTTGCAGTGAATGCATATAATTTTTATAATCAGAAAAATGATTTTATTATTTTTGGAAAAAAAAGCCATAGTTCTGTCTTGTTGAGTGAGTAGTTTTTTTTTTTTTTTTTTTTTTTTTTTTAAAGATTTTATTTATTTGACAGAGAGAAACACAGCCAGAGGGGGAACACAAGCAGGGGGAGTGAGAGAGGGAGAAGAGGCTTCTTGCCGAGCAGAGAGCCTGATGTGGGACTCGATCCCGGGTCTCCGAGATCATGACCTGAGCCGAAGGCAGTCGTCCAACCAACTGAGCCACCCAGGCGTCCCTTGAGTGGGTAGTTTTAATCTAGGTCAGTGTAAATGTGAAGAGGACTTCCTTTGGGATAAAAGGACCGATATTATACCCCCAGCATCCTCTCTTTCAGGTTCTAACCCAGCAATTTAACCTGGTGTTTTTTTGTTTTGTTTTGTTTTTCCTATACTTTAAGCCACCTCAAAAGAACTGGGAAACTCCAGCATTCTTGAAGTCCTGGGCTCTTTTTTGTTTTCTCTCCTCTTGCTTTTTCTATCCTGGCTTCCCTGCCTCCTGATCAGGGGAATTTCATCTCACAGTGAAGCCATGACCTTCATGGTCTTGACATGGTTGTGTTGCTTACAGTCTAGCTAAACATGAGATAGATGTCTTAAAAAATTAAACAGATCAGTAATATGTGGTATAAAACAATGGATATTTCAGGTTTTCTGATGATACAGACTTCACAGAGAGACTAGGTTTGATCTGGGTCTTCAAGCTTGATCTAATGGGCTCAGGTGATGTTCAATGAAAGAATATGCAGAAGATCAGGTAGTGGTTTTCAAGATATGCATCAACATCACCCAGAGGGATTGTTAAAATGCAGTTTACTAGACTGCCCTCTGAGTTTAGGATTTAGCAGGTCTGGGGTGGGACACAAGGACCTGCATCTCTGCACTTCTTGTAAATTCCCTGGGCCATGTCAATGCAGCTGGTCCTAGGACAGCACTTTGAGAATCTCCAAGGTACAGCACAGTTGCTTACAAAGGAAAGCACATGGTGCATTTCAAAGCAGTATGGCTAGAATGAAGGAAAAAGTGAGACATTTATTTGGGAATTTAGATTGAAACCAGATTATGAGTAATTCTGAATACTTGATTAAGAAATGTACTTTTTAAATTACTAGAATATCATGGAAGGTTTTAAAGTGGAAGAATATCATGGTTAAAAGATTAATCTTAAGGTGTTATGTAATGTCAATGGATGTACGACATCGTGAAAACAAAAATCTTTTGTAAGGATTTACATGAGTAGGGGACTGAAACTCTGGATTCTCTGTCAACTCTTACTCACCTCCATCGTAAACTGACCTCAGTCAAAATGGCTGCCCCCAAACTTGTCAGACTCTTTTGGTAAAAATTGGTAGCTACCATTGCCACAAAGAAGACGTCTCCCCCATACATTGCTTCCAGGTATGTAGTACAATAAAAGCAGATCTTAGTGCAATGCCAAATATATATCCATACATTCATTATCGAGAAGGCACAAAAACAGTTTTTAAAAGTGGTTATTATAAGATGATGATGGCTCTACTTTCTCTCCTCAAACACTATAACAAATAACCTTGATGGAAGATTCACTCCAAGATGGAGTCAAGAATATTGTCCAGACAGTGGGAGAAGGAAAGTAAATGGGAAGTAGGGTAATCCAAGGAGAGAAACGAGACAACAGAGACTTTGGACACAGAAACAAACTGAGGGACTTGGAGGGAGGGGGGTAGAGGGATGGGAGAGCCTGGTGGTGGGTACTGGGGGCACCTATTGCGTGGACCTCTGGGTGTGGGGAATGGGGAATGAATCTTGGAACACTGGAAAAAAAAATTTAAGTAACAATAATAATAATAAAAAAAGAACAACAACAACAACAAAAAGAATATTGTCCGGAGAGTTTGCTGGGTTTTTATAACCTGTTCTAACCTCTGCATATGTTGAACACTTGTTTTAGCACACTTTAATCGACAAAAATTATTACTTATGCTAATATACCTCTGATGCAGATTTCTATAATACCTAAAATACAAGTTAGGACAATTGCTGGAGTGTATATTCATGATTAGATTACTTCAAATGCTAACTAATTGCCCCTAGGGTGAGGATTAAAGGTATTATACATATATACTAGCTTATATTGATAGATCTCAAAGTAAATAACAATGCAGAAAATGTAACCATTCCCATTACTTTTCTTTTTATAGCTCTCAAATTTTGTCTCTGATCAGTGGTGTGCTGTTAGACTACTTTTTGAAGTGGGGGCAGGGGGCAAAACCTGATTTGTAGCCTTTGCCAACTTCTATAAATACTTGCACTTCAGGTGGTTTCAAGGTATAGTGTTTTACCAACCAACACAAAATTCCTGAATATTGAACAGTCAGATCTAGAAAACTTGGAACAGGCTCTGGCATATCACTGTCTCTAACTTCAGTTCTTTTCTATATCAAACCTGAATTTGCAAAAGCCTTTCAATGGCATTCCCTAAAATACAGAGTATTTTCACTGTCCTGAAAATCTTCTGTACTCCTCTATGCGTCCCTCTCTTTCCCCTACCCCTTGGCAACCAGTGATCGTTTTACTCTCTCCTTACTCTTTTACCTTTTCCAGAATGTCATCTAGTTGTAATGATTTAATAGGTAGCCTTTTCAGATTCATTGCTCAGTTAATAATATGCGTTTGATGTTCTTCCATGTCTTTTCATGGCTTGATAGCTTATTTCTTCTTGGGAATGAATACTATTCCATTGTCTGGTTGTACCATAGTTTATTTATCCACTCACCTACTGAAGAAATCTTGGTTGCTTCCACATTTTGGCAATTATGAATAAAGCCCCTAGTTGAATTCACATTTACCATATTTGTTACTGTTTTCAAATCATTGCCCTTGTTCTTTGTTCCTGTTCTAGTCTTCCTATCTTTTTTTTGCCTCTCTTGATTTTATTTTTTATTTCTTCTTTTTAAATATTTTATTTATTTGACACACAGAGAGAGATAGCAAGAGAGGGAATACAAGCAGAGGGAGTGGGAGAGGGAGAAGCAAGCTCCCCGCTGACAGGGAGTCTGGTGCAGGGCTCGATCCCAGGACCCTAGGATCATGACCTGAGCTGAAGGCAGACACACTTAACGACTGAGCTACCCAGGCGCGCCAGCCTTCTGTGGTTTTAATTGCGCATTTGATATGATTTTTCTCTCATTAATAGATCAGTTTTACTTATTGTTTTGTTTGTTTGGTTTTGGTAATTACCCTAGAGTTCATAGTGTACATTTAGGAATAATCTGAGTCTAGTTTCAAATAATGCTACACGGTTCAAGGGTAGTACAGGTACCTTACAAGAGCAAAATATTCTAACATTGTTGCCATTCATTTCACTTATACATAAGCTATAACCATCAGACACATTGTTGCTGTTGTTATTCTGAACATCTGTTAACTATTAAGTAAGAATAAGAAAAATAAAAGTTTTTGTTTCATCTTCACTTCCCTAAAACTCTTTTTTTTTTAGTATAGCTCCAATTTTCTGATATGTATTCGTCTCTCTGAAGAATTTCTTTTAACATTTCTTGAAAGACAAACCTACTGGCAACAAATTCCCTCAATTTTGCCTGAAAAAGCTTTATTTCTGTTCATCCATAAAAGGATAATTTCACAAGAAAAAGAATTATTGGTTGATTTTTTTTTCTTCAACACTAAATATTTTACTACTCTCCTTTTGTGTGTATGATTTCTGAGGAGAAGCTGGATATAGTTCTTATCTTTCCTTCTCTGTAATTAAGTTTGGTGTTTTTTTTTCCCTCTGGCTCTTTTCAAGATGTTTTTTTATTTTTTATTTTCTGCAGTTTGAATATGATAGGTCCAGAAGTCGTTTTTCTGTGTTTTTTTGTTTGTTTGTTTGTTTGTTTGTTTGTTTCTGCATTTATCGTACTTCATGTCCTCTGAGCGTCTTGGATCTGTGGATTGGTGTCTGACATTAATTTAGAGAGATTCTTAATTAATACTGCTTCAAATATTTTTTCTCTCTCCTCCCTCCCTTCTTCCCCCTTTTACTTCCTTCCTCCCTCCCTCTCTCCCTCTTCCTTCCTTCCTACCTCCTTCCCTCCCTCCCACTCTCCCTCTCTCTCTCCCCTTCCTTCCTCCCTTCCTCCCTCCCTCCCTCCCTTCACTTCTTTCTTTCTTTCTTTCTTTCTTTCTTTCTTTCTTTCTTTCTTTCTTTCTTTCTTTATTTATTTATTTCCTTCTTTTTCCATCTCTTGGTATTCCCATTATCTAAATATTATATACGTTTGTGATTGTCCCACAGTTCTTGGCAATTCAATTACATTTTTAGGCAGTGTCTTTTCTTTTTGCTTTTCACTTTGGGAGGTTTCCATTGATACATTCTCAAGCTCAGAGATCCTTTCCTCAGCCATGTCCAGACTACTAATGAGCCCATTCTTCATTTTTGTATAGTAGCTTTGGTCTCTAGCATTTCTTTGATTTTTCCATATCAAAATTGCCATCTCCCTGCTTACTAAATTGCCCATCTGTTCTTGCATACTGTCTACTTTATCTGTTAGAGCCCTTAGCATGTTGTCATAGTTGATTTAAATCCCCAGTATGATAATTCCAATATCCTTGCCATATCTGAATCGAGATCTAATGATTACTCTGTCTCTGTAAACTGTGTTTTGCCTTTTATTGTACCTCATAATTTTTTGTTGAAGGGCAAGCACAATATACTACATTAAAAAAAATGACTAAACTAAACTAAATAGGTATTGAGTGATGTGGTGAAGTATGGCAGGAAGGGGAAGCAGTCTATATTCCTATGATTAGAGCTTAATCTTGTAGTAAGCCTGTGTCTCTGGGCTGTAAACTCCACAGGTGCTTCTTAATTTCTCTCCTGTGTCGGGGACGGTGCATGATCCTCCGTTCCCTCCATGCCCAAGCCACCAGAAATTCTGGTGGAGGTACCTGTGAATGTGAATGAAAGCCCCTCTGGGCTTTCCCTGCCTAGAATCCGAAAAGCCACTCACCCTGTGGGTCAGGGCAATATGTCCTTGGTGTGCTTATTCAAGACATAGTTCCATTTAATTGTCCTCCGGTAATCATATCTCTGTATCTCTTATCTGTATTTCTTGATCCCTGTGCCTCAATGGTCTCAACTTCTGTGAGTTTAAGCTATCAGTCTGTACCTTGCAGTAACAATACTAATCCTGTCTCTAGGGTGGGTGCAAAAGCAGTTAAAGATTTAACTGTACCACCCAACTCCCTCATGTGGGAATAATAAAAGACTGGGACCCTTGACAGTCAAGAGAGACAAAAACCGTGAGAAGGAGAGAGACTGAGAGCCGACTGAGAGACTGAGAGACAGAGAGAAAAAGGCAGAGGGCCTGCGAGGAAGCAGCAAGAGAGCCTTAGAGGAGAGAGCAGGAGAGCTGGCAAACAGCAAGAGAGCCTGCAGAGAGACTCAGAGACTCAGAGAGATATAGAGAGAGGAAGACTGAGAGAGAAAGAAGGAAGAGTAGAGCAAAGAGACAAAGCCATGAGACTGAGAGTCTGAGAGACGGAGACACAGGCACAGAGAGAAAGACAGAGAGCCTGCGCAGAGAGAGGCAAAGGAAGAGAGAGCGAAGCAAAAGACAGAGAGCAAGAGATAGAGAGACTGAGACAGAGAGACAGAGACAGAGACAGAGAGAAAGAGAGAGAGAGGGAGACAGCAACAGAGAGAGAAACAGAAACAGAGAAGCAGAGAGCAAGAGAGACAGAACCAACTGTTTGCCTAGAGCTAGATTGATGTAACTAAAAGGCTTTAAATAAAGAACCCTGAAGACACAGTTTTCAGGAGAGGAGATCCCCACACCACTCTTCGAGTCCGGTCTCCTCATTTTATCGCCGACTCCATCACCACCTTCGGGGAACGCTCCCGGCACTCCTGGTTAAGAGGAACAGGAGAGCTAGAGGAGGCTGGGGTTGGATATTTCCCTTCCTTCAGTTTGGTTAGACTCTGAAACAATCCTGGCAATTTGTGTTCTTATAAAATAGCTTCTCTTGAGGATAATACTTGTCAAGAAGAGTATTTCAAAATGATCATTTTTCCCCTCCCCCTACCAGAAGCAAGAAGGGTTTTTTTTTTAATTATTATTTAATATTTACTATGAGAACCTACTAGAGCTCCTAGAGGTAAAAGCCATGCAAGTGTGGAAGCTGCCCTATGCCTGGACTCCACTGGAGTTTTTAACTCTCAGACTTGTCCACACCAAGCCTCCAGCAGTTTGTCAGTCACAGTTCAGGTTTTCATACCCCAGCACTGGTTTTTACAAGTGGTTTCTATTTGTGGGTTTTTACTCAAGTAAGTTGTGATTCTTGGTATCCACTTGTTTGTCTCTCCAATATTTGGACCGTAGTTTGTCCTGTGGCATCATCTCATTGATGAATCTAAGAAGAATTGTTTATTTTTTAGTATCTTCACCTTTTTTCTTAATTACACACTTTTATCAATAACTTTTATTTTATTTTTTTATTTTTATTTTTAAATATTTTATTTATTTATTTGAGAGAGAGAGTGTGTGAGAGAGAGCATGAGAGGAAAGAAGGTCAGAGGGAGAAACAGGCTCTTCATGGAGCTGGGAGCCCGATGTGGGACTTGATCCTGCAACGCCAGGATCATGACCTGAGCTGAAGGCAGTGGCTTAACCAACTGAGCCACCCAGGCGCCCCTATCAAGAACTTTTAATGTATGTAAGTACCATACCAAAATCAAAAGGTTATTTAAAAAAAAAAAAAAAAAAAGAACGTCTCTGTGGATGTGAAAACCTTTTTTTCTTAGAAATTTTCTTTCAGAGACAAATGGTTGCATCCACATTAATAATTTCCACTTACTAGACAAAATATTTAAGCCATAGGTATATTATTTTTTAAGAATAATAGATGTATTAAGTCAGCTGTCATACAGCCTGCTATAGCCTGGGTGGGTGGCTTAAACAACAGAAATTTATTTTGGCACAGTTCTGGAGGCGGGAAGTCCGAGATCAAGGTCCTACCAGGGATAGTTTCCGAAAGACTCTCCTCTTGGCTTGCAAATGGCCCCCTTTTCACTCTGAGCTCATTTGGCCTTTCCCCTGTGTGTGCACAGTGTCTGCCTCTTCTTCTTCTTTTTCTTTATTTTCTTTTTAGAGAGATGGAGGGAGGCAGACAACGAACAAGCAGGGAGGAGGTACAGGGAGGAGGACGGTCAGAGAGAGGGGGAGAAGCACACTGTCTGGTGAGCAGGGAGCCTGATGCGAGGCTTGATCCCAGGATCCTGAGACCACGACCTGAGCCAAAGGCAGACACTTAACTGATTGAGCCACCCAGGCACCCCATCTGCCTCTTCTAATAGGATTTCCATCCTTTTGGGTTAGGGCCTACCCTTATGACCTCATTTAACCTTAATTACCTCTTCAAAAGCCATATCTCCAATATAGTCCCATTCAGAGTTAGGCCTTGAACATCAATTTGAGGAGACACGATTCAACCCACAGTGATTGATTTTATTTCCACTTTGTGGAGAAAGAGTGCTAGAATAGTTTTTAGTATTGAGCAATCATGATTCTCGCTTCCAAAGTTACAAGCATAAGAGTGTGTGTGTATGTGTGGTATTACCCTCCAAGTTTTAAATTGTTTTGTGATTCAGTTATATCTTTTTGGAATTTCTTTTTGATTAACCAGAAGATGACTTTTAGATTTGTTTCTCAAAGTGTGCTTTGTGGATCATGTGCATTAGAATCAATTAGTGGCCTTATATAAAATGTAGATTCCTGAGCTTCCCCTTAGAATTATTAATTCAGAATAACTCAACAACTTAACCTGGGTTCATGTTCTTGAGATTCTTGAAGCCAGGGTTATATTTTCCAGCCATGAAAGGGAGGGGTAATGGGATTTGAGCTTCAATGTCATGATATTCCCTGTGTACAGTACCAATAAAACTCTCCCAAGAGCAATGCCAGTATAGTTATCCCCTCTTCAGGATCTATAATATGTATAAGTTCTGTCACAGACAACCATGCATTGGCCTAAATACTCCTATTTTTAAAATATTTTCTTTTTCATTTACCAGGTTTTCTATCATGTTTGAATTTCCTATAGCATTATTCTCTTCTCGTTTTTGTCTTCTATTTCCTAGTCTACTATTGATAACTTACTCCAACCCTGGATTTTAGACAATAAATAAACATTCAAAGAATGTGCTGGAAGTAGATATATTGTTAGACTGACAAGGAAAAGCATTCTATTTTGTGTTCTGTTTTCATGCCAAGTCAAGAAGCAAGAAAGTTTTTGGTATATCAAAGGAGCACACGTGGTTTGATATGACTAGGATTCGAAGCAATTTTCTTCATGGCAGCCTGGAATTGTGGGCAGCGCTCTTTAAGGGATTAAAAGGCTTAGGGTAACACTAAATGAATCAGCAGTCTTCATCACCCAAACTGGCGCTATACCCCAAGAATAAATCCCACCATATATAAAAGTACTCATAGTTCTCACACTACTCAAGCGGTCACTCTGTAGCAACGTGATTGTGTTTGAGTAGTTTACTCCCTGGCTCATATATGCTCATAAGATAGAATTGTCACATATTTCTGTAAATCTTACTTTGAAATGAATTTGCCTTGACTTCTTACTGGATGCCCCATGTCCTCATAGCTGAACATTCCATTGATAAGCAATGGCAAAACACAGTCCAGATTCAATTAAAGCAACAGGAAAATTCACACAGTTGTTAAGACTTGGTGGCATACTGTGCATATGGTTGGCAGGCTGCCTGTTGGGAATCGCTGGGTTTGAGGAAAGGGATTGTATGACGGAATAGAGCAAAGAGTGAAAAAGGCAACAACAATAATGAGGAAGACATCCACCATTTATCAAGAGGATAATATGACAGGTCTTTTCTCAAGTATTTCTATTCCATACAACTGTGTGCAAAGTGTTGTGATTAATCTCTTTCATAGACAAGACAAGTGAGGTTTACAAAGCTTAAGGATCCAAACTCAAATTTATCTGATTCCAGAGCCCAGAATTTTTCTACTATGTTTATAGAATTATGTGAAGCCAGGTCATTAAGTTCCTCATATGGTATCACAGTGCAAAGTTTAAATATCGTGGCCAGAATTTCCTAAAATGCATCCTGTAGAAAGGTAATTCTTTAGGATGGGAATAGCCTTACTCTAAATGAAGGGCTCTGATGCTCAGAAAAGCTTATGAAATGTTGGATTTCACCAGACATGACTACTCTCCAGACACCCATTTCTGGAGCATTGGTGTATAAGTACCAAGCCACTCTTCAGGGTCGAGGAGTGTTCTGGGGCCATGAAATAGAGCTTTTGTATATGTGGTGCTATACCCATTCATTCAGGGACTGAACTCATAGACTTAATCTCAGTAGCAACAGCATTCTTGATCTGCGCTAACCTTCCCAGGCAGTCACAGTGATACATCTTTACTTTGAGGACATGTAGCAAATTCCTTAGAAAGCATGTTTTATTTTGCTTTTTTTTTTTTTTAAAGAAATCTCATTTGTTAAGTCAGATTATTCCAGAATGTTTAAAAATCATTTAGTCTATAGAATTTTAACTGTATATTTAAGTGTATAATTAAATGTTTGCGTGTATATACACACATGGAGTAAGCTTCCAATCTTGTTATTTTTAATTTGTGTGTTTATTCATATATATGAACATACAAGGAAAATGTTAGAATGAAATACAGCCAAGGGTAAGAATTGATTATATCTGTTGTGGCAGGATTACAGATGATTTGGGTTTCCTTCTTTATATTTCTCTGTAGTCTCTAAATTTTCAAAAAATATGCATTATTCTTATAAGGGGAAAATATATGTTCTCATATGTATCCTCCTTACCTAGTTTAAAAACACGTTTTGTTGCTTTTGTTTTTCAGTCTATCTAGGCACATGTGTTTCTTTTGCATATTTTATTCACGGACTATAAAACCCCTGTCTGACTTTCCCAATGAAATCAGCTTCTTAATGCTGAGAAAAAATAATGGAAATTGCACTAAGGCTGAATGAGTGATCTTGAGGATGATAGAAATGTTTGGTCTGTGTGCATGTGTGTGTCTGTGTGTGTTTGTGGCATATGTTTTGACTACCCAGTGGGATTTGTGTGAGCAACAGTACGAAACAAGGGTTAGCTCCAGCAAGACATAGAAGGGAGGAGTGCCTAGGTGGCTCAGTTGGTTGGGTGACTGCCTTCGGCTCGGGTCATGATTCCGGAGACCGGGGATTGAGCCCCATATCCGGCTCCCTGCTGGTCAGGAAGCCTGCTTCTCCCTCACTCACTTCCCCTGCTTGTGTTCTCTTTCTAGCTGTTTTTCTCTCTGTCAAATAAGTAAAATCTTAAAAAAAAAAAAAAAAAAAAAAAAAAAAAAAAAAAAAAAAAAAAAAAGACATAGAAGGGAAAACTTCCAAAGGAAAGAAGCCAGAAATGAGTAAAACACACACCAAGGCTAGAAAAGAGGTGGAGAGCACGTGACCAAAAAGAGTGTAGGGTTTCCACGTTCAGAACGTGCCACAGTAATCCCAAATGACTGGATGCTAATTACAGTATATATTTAATAGAAATTGGGACTATCCTTTCTCTTCTATGTTATTTATTTTTGTCTTTGTTACTAGTCTCCATGATCCTTTTTACATAAGGTTTCAGTCTTTGTTGTTGTTAATATGAACTATAGTTTACAGCCCTAGACAATTGGAGTCCTACAACGTAAGTTAATAGTAAGTTTTAATTAACATTATTTCCAAAGAAGTACATTTTCAAGATATTCTGCTTGACTCTAGCCTTGTGATACTCACAAACATTAAAAGGAAAGAAAATGAAGTCGTCCTATTTCAGAACTGTGGGGAAATCATTAGTTACAATTTACATAGGTCTCTATAAACTATTGTTATTTTGTTGGTGGTGGTCCTTTTCTCCATGTGGGGGAAGTTATATATCCAGGATCTTGAGCACATATGAATCTGAAAGTTGACCGGCAGCGTCCTGAGATGACCTAGACTTCCATGGCTCTCACTTGAAATTATAAAGTTACTTTGTTTTCCATGAACCTAAGACATCTAGATTAGCAATAGGCCAATTGCCCACTTGGTTTGCATGCATAAACGGTTCCCCAGTCTTTGTGTATGAAGAGGGTAAGCTCTTCAGACTGAGGCATGGTGGTTTCTGTTTTTATTAGTTATTACATAAAGGGAAAATGGAATTGTGATATTTGTAGTATATTCCTCTCTGGGAATTTCTGGGGGGAGGACAACTTTTTATCTTTCTAGAAACAAGTTCTACTTGGTCTCAGACAATAAATAGGTCTTCCAAAGAAGGGGGAAACAGCTTCAGCATTTAATGTTGTTCAGATTTTATGTGAAGGCGTAAGTAGGGCCATAGAGAATTATTTCATGGCATTCAGCAATTTACTTCAAGAAACATACAACTGAGGACTTAGCAATGTGCCTGGCATTGTGTTCATGCTAGAAAATTTTTTAAAAGTCTAACATGACCAGATCCTTTAGGAGCCAAGTCTTGTGAAGACAGATGAATAGACATGTAACTGAAATACAAAGTTATCTGAGTTCATTTGAAATATAACATAGTTTGAGGGAGCAACTGAGTCTTCTGTGAAGGGTTTCTCCAGTTATTACCAACTAACATTCTGCGTGCAATACTGTGCAGCTTACTTGCCTTTTTTTTTTTTTTTTTTTTTTTTTTTTTTTTTTTTTTTTTTTTTTTTTTTTTTTTTTTTTTTTTTTTTTTTTTTTTTTTTTTTAGCTTACTTGCCTTCTAGCTCACTAAAGTTTTCATGGTATGTTTATTCCAAAAATTCAAATGAATTAAACAATCTTAAACATATCTTTGAAGGTGTATATATTTTTCAATTTGCATTGGAAACACCTTGGAGCAGTTACTTTGAATTTTTCCCAACTGAATCCTTTTCTACAAGAACTTTTATATGAAAAGTCAAAATGCAAACACATGAAGGTGAAGCTACTCCAGCTTGCGTCCCCCTCCTCCTCATGCCTCCCCTGGCACAACTGGGGGACCCAGGCTCAGCAGGAGGCATTTTGAAAACCATCACCCCAGACGGTGGGTTTTTCCCTTTTTATATTGTGTTTTTCTTTTTTGATTATGTAGTGACTTCATATTGATTCTAACTTTAATATTTTATATGTTTTGTACATGTGTTTATATAGTTACATGTGTATTTACTACTTGCCATTTATTATATATTACAGAATAACATCCTGAGGCATAAGAGCACAGAGATTCAGTGTAATTTGTGTTGAACAGAAGCCCACTTTGCATAATTAAAGGAGCCATTCATTGTTTTGATTTTGATAGAAATCTTGAAAAGTAAATAGCATTCCCTAATAATATTTTTGAAATAATTTACAGGAAAACTGATACAGCTACTCTTTTCATCAGAATGGTGATGTTATTAGTATTTAGAAGTCTCTTATTCCTAGATTGTTCGTAGGCTGTGAATGACTGTGGTCCATTGATACATACCTCTTCTGTTGGTAGCTGTCCCCTTCACTGTCACCCAGAGCTAGTCTTACACTTCCGGGGCGAAAAGAGTCATTCATAAGGGAGGTATGAGCTCAAAGCCCCCTAAAATACCCCCACAAATGAAAACTTTCCACTCGAAGTCTGCTCATGCCTAGATTCCATAACTAGAGATTCATTCTTTGTGACCTGTCATGTTTTATTGCCCATGAAAACATTTCCACTTTTTGGAGAAAATTCTTGTGAAATGGTTAGCCATTTTGGGTTGAGACTCATGGTTTTAGAAACTTTCTTGAGTAAGATTTTGACCCAAAGGTGAACACAGACGTCACAAAGAACACTATACTTAATCAGTAGACTTAGGATGTCAGAGGAAATTGAAACAGCAGAGGCAGACTTGGTCTGTGGCCCAGGGTGTGCGGATGCTTATACTCTGCAAGGTATATTCACATTGGCTCTCCCTTTAATCACGCAGATTAAATATCAGCCCACCGGTTTCAGAATGTTCTGCTCTTGACTAGGATTTCTCAATCTTGGCATGACTGCCAGACTTCGGGTTGGAAATTCTTTGTTATGAGCAGCTGTCACGTGCACTGTAGGATGTTTAGCAGGATTGCTGTCCTCCTCCCACCAGATCACGGCAGCACACACTCCACTGCCCCAGTCGTGACAACCACAAATGGCACTGGACTACCCAATGTCTTCTGGGGTATATATCACCCCTAATTGAAAACCACCCATCTAGGTTAACCTGTGCTTTTCTTTTTCTCCCTCTGGCTGACATCTAATCAGCAATTCTTCAAGTTTATATTTAGCAACTATATGTTTACTTTAAACTACTTTTTCCTTATCTCTGGCATACTCTTCAGATGTCAGTCAGTGTGATGACTGTTTTGTTCCCGAAATCTTATAGTAAACCAGCACACTTAACCATTTTTTTTTAAAAGATTTTATTTATTTATTTGACAGAGAGGGAGATCACAAGTAGGCAGAGAGGCAGGCAAAGAGAGCGGAGGAAACAGGCTCCCTGCTGAGCAGAGAACCTGATGCGACCTCCATCCCAGGACCCTGAGATCATGACCTGAGCCAAAGGCAGAGACTTTAATCCACTGAGCCACCCAGGCGCCCCTTAACCATTTTTATTAAGCATTAGGTAAAGATAATTTTTTTTTACTTGAAGTGTAGTTGACATACAATATTATATTAGTTTCAGGTGTGCAACATAGTGATTCAACATTTATATACATTACAAAGTATTATCATGACAAATCTAGCTACCATCTGTCACCATACAAAGATATTGCATAATATTAACTATATTTTTATGTAGGATATTGTATCCCCATGTCTTATTTATTTTATAATTCAACATTTGACCTTTTAATCCCCTCCCTTGTTTTGCACATCCCCCAAGCTCTTCCCTATCGGCAGCCACCAGTGTGTTCTCTGTATCCTTGAGTCTGTTTCTGGTTTTTTCTTGTTGTTGTTGTTCCATTTGTTTTGTTTTGTTTAAATTCTACATATAAATGAAATCGTATGGAATTTGTCTTTCTCTGTCTGACTTGTTTCACTTAGCATAATACCCTTTAGATCCATCCATGTTGTGACAAATAACAAAACATTATTTTTTATGGGTAATATTCCATTGTCTATATAAACCACATCTTCTTTATTCATTTATCTATCAGCAGACACTTAGATTTCTTCCATATCTTGGCTATTGTAAGTAATTCTGTAGTGAACATAGGGGTGTATATATCTTTTCAAATTCGTGTTTTTGTTTTCTTCAGTTAAATACCCAGAGATAGAATTGCTGGATTGTATTATAGTTCTAGTTTTAATTTTTGAATGTTTTCCACATTGGCTACACCGTTTTGCATTCCCACCAATAATCAGGAGGGATCTCTTTTTTCTACATCTTCACCAATGCTTGTTGTTTCTTGTCTTTTGAGTAATAGCCATTCTAACAGGTGTAAAGTGATATTTCATTGTGGTTTTGATTGTCATTTCCTTGATGACTAGAGATGTTGAATGTCTTTTCAAGGATCTATTGGCCACATGTCTATCTTTTTTTGAGAAATGTCTATTGAAGTACTCTGCTTATTTTTAAATTGGATTTTTCTTGATGCAGATTTGTGTGAGTTCTTTATATATATTGGATATTAACCCCTTATCAGTTATAGCATTTGCAAATATCTTCTCCCATTCAATAGGCTGCCTTTTTGTTTTGTTGATGGTTTCCTTTGTTGTGCAGTATCTTTTCAGTTTGAAGTAGTTCTATTTATTTATGTTTTCTTTTGTTGACCTTGCCTGAGAAGAGATCCAAAAATATATTACCCACTCCAATGTCCAAGAGCTTATAGCCTATATTTTCCTAAGAGTTTTATGATTTTCAGTCTTACATTTAAGTTGTTAATACATTTTGAGTTTATTTTTGCATATGGTGTAAGAAAGTGGCCCAGTTTTATTCTTTTGCATGCAGTCATCAAGCTTTCCCAACACTGTTTATTGGAGAGACTGCCTTATTCCCATTGTATGTTCTTGCCTTCTTTGTCAAAGATTAATTTACCATATAAATGTGTTTTTATTTCTGGACTCTGTGTTATGTGCTTTTGTTCTATGTGTCTGTTTTTGTGCCAGTACCATACTGTTCTGATTGCTACAGCTTTGCAGTATAGTTTGAAATCAGGGAACATGATACATCTAGTTTGTACTTTTTTGTTCTTCTTTGGCTCTTTAGGGTCTTTTGTGATTCCATACATATTTCAGGATTCTTTGCTCTGGCTCTGTGAAAAATACCATTAGTATTTTGATAGGGATTGCACTGAATTTGTAGATTGCTTTGGGTAGCATGAACATTTTAACAATATCCATTCTTCAATCCATGAGCATGGTATATCTTTTTATTTGTGTCATCTTCAATTTTTTTTGTCAGTGTTAAGTGTGGTGTAGAAATAATCTTGACAAAATTGCTAATGGTAATTGGATAGGAAATCTCTCAAGTACTCAATCCTTTGGCCTTATTGATCCATTATTTTTTAACTGGTGTCCCAGATAACATAATGGCCATCAAAATCTAGTTTTGCCACCTTATCTGTCCCACACGTGTGTGTGTGTTTATATGTGTGTGTGTGTTTTAAAAATAACCTAATATGATAAAAGGTGATTTGTTTTCCTTTGAGGATTTTGGAGAGTTAATGTTTGATTTATAATAAGTTGCTTAGTTTATGCTGTTGAGTTAAAGGTAACTGTAGCCTACTATCATCCTAATTTTATTTAGCACATCCAGGCTCTCCTCAGAGAAAAATGCTAACCCAGCAGTAGTGCTGTGCTTATGTAATGTGCCAAATCAAAGTGTTTGAGAGGTTAAAATGGGCCATGTTGGATCTTCACACAGACAGCCTGAAGGTTGACTTAGGCCAAACCTAAGTCATGATAGGAAATCAAAAGAAGTTTTAAGCAGGAGAAGTGTTATAGAGAAAACATTGATGCTAAAGTGAGTGCATAAATAGCATTGGGTCACAAAATCAGAAGTCAGGAAGAATGAAACTAGGTAAAGAAGTATATTAAAGACAGACTAAGGCAATGGCTGTTCATTAGTATAGAGAAGAGTGAATGGATTGTAGAATCCCACTTCTATTTTTGTTGGCTGCATGATGTGCAAAAAGACCTGAGGGCTTAAAGTGAACAGTAGGACAGGACTGCAGTTTAAAACCTGAATTATTAACTCACATACTGTAGATAAAATTTCCAGCCTAGTCACAGGGTTATGAATGTATTCTAATATTTGTTTCTTGGCCTTTTGCTACATACTAAATTACCAGCCTAAGAAAGCACAAGAGAGACATAAATAGACAATCATAAATTTTTCTACATTTTTGGCCCTTAGAGAATAGCCTTGACAGAGGAACTTCATTTCTAATCTACCTAGCCATATGACTATTAGAGAGTTTACAGAACACCCTAATTTTTGAAAAGATATCCAAGTAGTCAAAGTTATTGGTAAATACAATAGGTGCTCATATTATGCAAGGCATAATAACTTGAAAATCATTTGCCAATTCTGAAATATATCACTTTAAAAATATAAAGGATTGGTAAGTGCATTTAGTACAAGAAGAATTCAAGAAACATTGTTGGTTAATTGCAAATCCTAATAGTTTGTTAATAAAGTAAGTTCTGGTAAGGGTACCTGGCTGGCTCAGTTGGTAGAGCATGCAGCTCTTGATCTTGGGGTTGTAATTTTGAGCTCCACATTGGGTTTAGAGATTACTTTAAAAAATCTTTAAACAAACACCAGTAGATGCTGGTATATTGGTTTTCACAGAGGATGTTACCACATCTTTCACATCTGCTAGCTATGCAGAAGGAAAATAACAAAAGTTAGGTTGAATTGATTAGGTGAGATAAGGCACGTGAAAGTGGTTAGTCTAGTACTTGGAATAAGAGGTACTCACTGGGGCGCCTGGGTGGCTCAGTGGGTTGGACCTCTGCCTTCAGCTTAGGTCATGATCTCAGGGTCCTGGGATCGAGGTCTGCGTCGGGCTCTCTACTCAGCGGGGAGCTGCTTCCTCCTCTCTCTCTGCCTGCCTCTCTGCCTACTTGTGATCTCTCTCTCTGTCAAATAAATAAATAAAATCTTTAAAAAAAACACTTTAAGAGGTACTCAGTGATATTTTTCTTGAGGAAGCTAATACAGGGAATGGCTATCTCAACTTATCAAGGGCAAGAATTAGAATTCTTAGTAGGACATGTGTTCCCTTTTGTTTGCTGTGTTGGACTTAGAAAAGGAGGCCTACCTGACTATACTTTTTCTCTTTGTCATACTGGTTAATGTAATGATTAGAAAATGGGACATACAATATGTCCACACTTTTGCAGTTAAATGATACTCATGCCTTAATAACGATGCAGCCTTGTCTACTATGAGCTCCAGTCAACATCTGTAATGTCTCTGAGCCTCAGCTTTGTTGTCAGTGTGATGGGTTTGCTACTCCCTGCCCAATAAGACTGTCCTCTGAGTTAAGTGAAAGACATACTGTGTCTCCTGCTCCATGAAGGGAGTTTTAAGTATTTTATTTTAAGAGAAACTGACTATTTTTGGCAATCTTTTATTGCTTTCATTAGGAATTTTCTTCTAGCGATATCTACATGATATATTCAAACTTGGGAATTTCGTTCATATTTTTAACTTTTCAGATTAGACATTTTTAATGGCTACATCTTTGAAAAATATATTAAAAAGCTCTTTGGCCCATTTGCTATAAGTTTTCTTGTTATTTGGCAGAGAACATTATTTTACACTGTCCCTTAAAGGATCCAAATGAGAGCTGATAAAGCTCTTCCGAAAGCCCTGGGTATTTTTAATCTTCTAAGTCTTCAACCAATTGTCATTTCATTAAGGTGCCCTGCCGAGATGTTCTTTCACATACCATCATTAAGATGAATTGTAGCTCTGCTCTATAATGCACATATTACAAGCTCAGTCCACATGTGCTGAAATTATAACCACAGACACGATTCCAGTTCTTAGAGA
The DNA here is from genome assembly GCA_004023965.1 of Spilogale gracilis. Lineage (NCBI taxonomy): Eukaryota > Metazoa > Chordata > Mammalia > Carnivora > Mephitidae > Spilogale > Spilogale gracilis. Next base: position 4,058 of record PITA01014437.1, on the reverse strand, counting down.
GAGCACAGAATCACAGCTGCTGTTTCAGGGAGTTTTGCTGTCAGTTTCAAGTTTGAAAACTATTTTCCTAATGATGAGAACAAAGCCCAAGATAAGAATAAAAATGTTAGCTTCTTAGCAAAAAAATGAGGATTGAAGTGAATAGCAAAGATTATTTTTAAATCACTTTTCTTGAGGTAAAACATACACGAAATATATATCTATCATTTTAACCATTTGTAAGTGTACAATTCAGTGGCATTAAATGCAGTCACAATGTCGTGTGACTGTCACTACTATGAATACTCAATACTTTTTCTCATCTTCACCATAAACTCTGTATCCATCAACCAATCACTTTTCCTTCTCCCTTACCCCCAGATTCTGCTAACCTCTGTTCTACTCTCTCTCTCTCTATCAATTTGCCTATTCCAGGTACCACACGTAAGTGAAATCATACAAAATTTGTCCTTACATATTTGGCTTATTTCATTAACATTTTGTTTATCCATTCATCCATGAACGTGGGTTGCTTCCGCCTTTGGCTGTGCTGAGTAATGCTGCTAGGAAGGCCGGTGTACTGATATCTGTTCGAGTTACTGCTTTCAATCCTTTTGGACGGAGACCTAGAAGTGGAATTACTGGGTGGTATCATAGTTCTGTGTTTACCTTTTTGAGGTAACACCAAACTGTTTTTCGTAATGCTGGTACCATTTTCCATTCTCAGCAGCAGTGCACACGGGCTCTATTTTCTCCACCTCCTCTCCAGCACTTGTTATTTTTGGCTTATCATGATTATGATCAATATTATTATTATAACCATCTTAGTGCATGTGAAGTGGTATCTCATCGTGGTTTTGATTTGCATTTCTCTAATGGCTAATGGTGCTGAGTATCTTTTTATGTGCTTATTGGCCATTTGTATAGATTCTCTGGAAAGACATCTATTCAGATTCTTTGCCTATTTTTAAATTGGGTCATTTTTAAATTTGTTTTTAAATTTTTATTTTTAAATTTGTTGCTGAGTGATCAGAATTCTTAAATACTGTGGGTATTAATCTCTTGTCATATGCATGATTCACAGGTATTTTCTCCCATTCTATAGGTTGCCCTTTTCAATTTCCTTTTTTTTTTTTAAGATTTTATTTATTTATTTGACAGAGAGAAACACAGCCAGAGAGAGAGCACAAGTGGGGAGAGTGAGAGAGGGAGAAGCAGGCTTCCTGCAGAGCAAGGAGCCAGTTGAGGGGCTAGATCCTGGGACTCTGGGATCATGACCTGAGCCGAAGGCAGATGCTTAGCAATGGAATTTAGACAGAAATATTTTTAATTTTGATGAAGTTCAAGTTGTCTCTATTTTGTTTCTGGTATTTCTGGGATTATAGCAAAGGTTACTTTTTAAAGTTTCAAATAGAAATTTAACATTGACTTTCAATAATTATTTTTATAACTTGCGTCCGGTCATCTATTACCTGTTACCATCAAAAATGTTTTCTTGGTTTATAGGGGGCCATGACTGCTGCATAATCCCTTCCGCAGTCACCATGATTCTCAAGATCACATACTGTATGTCGGGTTTGTTGACTCCTCCCCGAGCAACTGCATATCATCTCATCCTTTCTGCGCCATAACACGAGAGAGGACAAGGAAAGGTAAGGTCTGTCCATGATACCCAATATCCAGGATCCCAGGTAGGACCGGGTTTGTTGTTGTGATATACTCACATAGTAAGAACACCATGCCTGAGGAACATGTGTTCGACCTTGCCCTTCGTCCTGCTTTGTCAAAATCAGCTGTACTTACTGCTTTGCTTGCAGCCAACCGAACACATGACCCAAAAGTCAGCAATGAAAACCATTCTCCCAGTGTACAAAATACTTACACAGTCCTCACCAAATGAAAGTTGATCTCAAAATAGAAAAGTGTCCCGCTATTTACTTGTTTCCACCATATTTTTGGTCCAACAGAAGGAATAAAGGGGAGGAATGAATGGGAAGGGAAAAAGTCAGCAAAATGCCAAGCTAAAAGGTACATGAGGACCCAGAAGACCAGCAAAATCAGTGCCAGCCTCAGAAACTGTAGTCCTACTGTCGTCTGCAGCTCAGAAAGACCAGGCCCAGTAACCAGACTGTCCTTTCCCTGCCTGTTTTTATCAAACTCTGTCTCTAAGAGGTTTCTGAATAGTAAATGCCTTGAAGCTGAGACTGGGGCTCCATCCAAAATTGAGAGATCAGAAAAGCAAAACACCATATGAAAGTGAATCAGTCAAAACTACCACACCCATTGCTATTCACGAACTGTAAAGACTGGTAAACATCTCTAAGGTGTGTCGTTACTGTGCTTTTAATTTTTTTTTTTCTGGTGCAAATAAAACACCCCAGGCACAAGCAACATATACTGTTAAAAACACATGGACAGTATGACTGTCTCAGCAACCATGTAGCAGTACAATGGTTTGAATATCTGAAACAAAAAAGTATCATTTGGTGGAGCCGTATTACAGATATACTGTTTCTCTCGGAAAAGTGTAATTAAGACCCAAGAGATAATCTAACTGGGAAATTAAAGGGGCATACAGAACACCAGCAAATCATGGCCAGGAACCTTTTTCTGTCATGTACATATGAATCTTAGCATGAGGATCTTTCTTGATTATGCCCTTCGAGTGGTTCAGGGATTAACCATGTTGCTCCCCTCCCACCGTCTAGGCTCTCATGTCTGCGTGCTATTCTCGGAGTAGAGAATTGGCAAATTGGTACAGACTGTATGGTAACTATTTTAGACTTGAGGCCCCAGGGGCAAAATCCAGGACATTATTCAGGGACTGATATAACTATTCTGCACATACAACTCTTTATGAACATAAAAAACATTCTTCTCCAGGTTTGGCCTGTGGGCCACAGTGTGCTGAGCCCCGCTGGAGAGGGCTACGTGAAAGAGCACAGTAGGATGGCATTAGCAACTGGGGTGAGAGTGTGTCTTTGGCAGTTCTCCCCAGACAGAATGCAGAGCATTGTGTTCTTAGAAGGGTATGCCGAAAGCAAGAGAAGTTTCTCTTCCACCAACGTGCAGCTTGCATGTAATACTTTGTATTGGGTTACTGATGTCTCACGTTGCATCATTAATGCAAAAATTTCCACTGCAGTTTGGAAAGTATCAAGGTTCCCCTTGACATCCTGATTTTATGAGAATATGAAGAAGTGGAACATGACCAGGCTGTTACTATGACCGTGCTAGTGACCGACAAGCAGCACAGAGAGATTATAAGAATGAATGAGATAATGTCTGTGAAGTCTTCTGAGCCCTTCAGAAGAGGTTTTCTTTGTAATTAGAAAGTAATGCTCCATTATTACAGTTATTATGATTATCACCATTATTAAAGGTAGAGCCAGAAGACACGGCCCTTCCAATGAGAAGAGCTGTGAATAAAGCCAGGCAACTCATAAAGGAAGTGGTTCATGCACCAATTATGAGTTTCCAGTTTGTAATTACAGTGTTCTGAGTGGTTTTGCATGCACCAGTTTGTTATTCATCCAGAAGAACAACCCTTTGCAAGTGTAACAGCTCCTGAAAGGTGCCCAGGACATGCCGCACACAAAAGGAACGGAAGAAGAGCCATGTGTGACCCCTGAGTTGCAAATTTGAAATGTTGTTATTTACTAAGGATTGTCCTGAAATTTGTTTTGAAACATGGTAGAATTTGTCAGTGAAGAACTTTTGTTAAGAAAAGAAAAAAATGCAAGCTGGAGTCTTACATGTGAGGACAGAAAGATAACAAAAGTATATTCCATACATTCATTTTGTTATCCCATTATATTAAATGGTGATAAAAGCTTTATTTAAGTACTGCTGATTCTCAAAAAGTAAGAGGTCAATATTACTCTCCTCCGTGGTTCCAAAATGCTCATTTTATTCTGCCACATCTCTGATCACACAGAGCGTAGAATTGGAAGGCATGAAAATGAAGGATAAGGAGTGATCAAAAAAGCCAACATGAAAAGTTCATAGAGTCCTTGCTTGACCAGGGCCAGTCCCTGATCCAAACCCAAATGGCTACTAGGATTCTAGAACATGTCTGG